>CAIGRK010197848.1:0-14192 GCA_903798315.1 Fraxinus greggii | reverse complement strand
ACATAATAACATAATAATAAAGATGAGTTTTGTTTGGTGATGAATAAGAGGGCAAAAATAAATTTTCTCATTTTTCCTATATATATATAAAGTGGTAATAAACGGGGCGACGTTCCCGCCTCGGCCTCGCCTTAAACGGGGGTAACAGGCGGGAATGGGGCGGGGAATTGCTTAGCGGGGGGCGCAGTTGCCATCCCTAGTTTTCGGTGGCTAAGGTGACGGCTGGGTGGTGTTTTCGGTGAGTGAAAGTGGCGATGAAAGAGAAATGGGATGATTTTTATTTTTTTATTTTTCAATTATTTAATTGGGATTTATTTGTATTTTATTGAAAAATTTGAGAGTATGGTTGCAATTTATTCTTTATTTTATTTAAATAGGAGGGGGTAGAATTGTCATTTTATTGAGAAAATGGATGAAAAGTACGATTTTCACAATGAAATGTGAACATAGGGATGGAATGTAAAACATTGAAATTTAGGGACGTTTTGCCAACTGAATTAGAAACGTAGGGACGTTTTGGGTCAATAACCCTGTTATTTACACCGAACTTGCTATGAAACCCTTGTCTTTCTATCCAGTACTCCTCATCGGAGCACCAAAAAGGAGGAAAAATGGCAGTTTCGGAGGAAGAATCTTCATCATCATCGACACCAGGGGCAACCAACAATTACAGTAGTAGCAAAAAATCACGATCATCCTCCAACAGTAACTCCGCCGCTTTTTATTTGGCCAAAACAGTCCTCACAAGCAGCGTCGTTCTTCAAGTCGTCCGCGGCAACTTCTGGTCCTCTTCCTCCGACGATGTCATTTTCGGCAAGGTTTTCTCTACGTTCATTCTCCCATTTTCATTTTAATTGGTTTCCCAGTTCACGCATCACGTTAAAAAAATTCGCTCCTGTGAACTGTGCTCCTAACTGCTGCCGATGATTCAAGTGTATAAGTATGTGGATATCCATCCGCATGTGGTATTATTTATTTTATGTGTATGTAAGAGATGAAAAAATTAATGAACCAGTGTGGGTTTTCTTTAATCTGTGTTTTTTGGATTGAAGAAAATAAAGTAGGTTAAGAATGTTGAAAGGGGAAGCTACATAATAATCTGTTACTAATTGGACATGTGGTGTGATTGTATTCAAATATGTCTGACTTAGATGAATGCAACTCTTTGCTTGTGGACATGAGCACATTTTCTATTTCATTGCCATGCAAGATAGAAATCTGATGCTACTAAGAAACCTTGTTTCAGGAGACATCCATAGAGATGGTGATAATCGACAACGATGGGATAGTTCAATCTATTTCTGACCAACCTGTGTTTGGCACTATAAAAGATCTTGCTGTTCTCCCATGGAACGATAGGTTTCAAGCACAAAGTCCAAAGGTTTATTTTGTTATCTATTTTTGCTAATTTCATACTTGGGAACTGTACATGATCAGGGATTACGTGCTCTTATTATTTTGTAGTTGCTGGGGAAGGATATATTGGTAGTCCTTTCTGATTCAGGGAAGCTATCATTTCTCTCCTTTTGCAACGAAATGCACAGGTTTTCTTTAGTAATAAGATTCACTTTCTTTTTTCTTTGCATTCAAAGAAAGATTTTTTGATTTATTTTTCTTGCTGGTTTGAGTTTATTTCAGCCTGGATACTTGAGTGAGCAGTGGCTTTGTTTCTCTAGGTTTTTCCCGTTGACCCACATTCAACTTTCCTCTCCTGGAAACTCAAGATATCATCTTGGAAGGATGTTAGCTGTTGATTCCAGGCGAGTTGCTTTCTTACTAAAATCTCAATATATCAGTTTTTCTTCTCTGCAATAAATGTCACTCTGCTATCACTCAGAGCTCGTAGAATTGTTATTCATGGAGGTTCTTTATTGCTTTGCTCTCTATAGTGGCTGTTATGTTGCCGCTAGTGCATATGAAGATAGGTTGGCTATTTTCTCGATCTCAATGTCTGCTGGTGGCGATATCATTGATAAGGTTAAATTTGTTCATGCCCTCTGTTTCTGGGGTTTTTTATTTGTACAATCCTTTAAAAGCTCAACACTGTTGATTGGATATGACAATGAACTTTCTGATAAGTCCTTTACATGTGTTGGTTGCAGAGAATCTTTTGTCCTCCTGAAAATGAAGGCAGCTTGACAACTGCTAGTGGTTTTGCTAATATTTCTGGTACTATATGGAGCATGTGCTTCATCTCAAAAGATTACCATCAATTAAGTGAAGAGCAAAACCCTGTGTTAGCCATTCTTCTGAATAGGTGTGATAACTATCTGCATTGAGAATGTCAAAACATTTTCGTATTGTCCATGTTATAATCTTGTTCTCTTATTGTTTGGTTGTGTTCGACATAATTTTCATCTTCTTTACAAGTTCATTTGATATCCTTAAAGTCAAAGTTCTTGCTCCACAGGAGGGGATCCTTTTACCGGAATGAGCTTTTGTTATTGGAATGGAATATTGTCAAACAATCCGTCCATGTAATATATCAGTTTGCTGAAGCTGGACCCCTAGCACATCATATAGTTGAAGTCCCTAATTCTCATGGATGTGCTTTCCTGTTCAGGGCTGGCGATGCTCTCTTAATGGATTTTAGGGATGTTCATAACCCTTGTTGTGTCTACAGAATAAGCTTAAATTTTACACCTCCTTTAGCAGAGGAACAGAGTTTTATTGAACACACTATTAGAATACCTGATATTATGGATGAAGAAGGAATCTATAGTGTTGCTGCCTCAGCCTTGTTGGAGCTTAGTGACATGAATAAAAATGATGATCCCATGAATGTTGATGATTATTGCACAAAACCAGGTTCCAATTATGTCTGCTCGTGGAGTTGGGAACCTGGTAACTTAACTAACCCTAGGATGATTTTCAGTGCTGATACTGGAGAACTCTATATGATTCAAGTTTTTTTTGAGTCTGATGGCCTTAGAGTAAATCTATCTGATTGTCTTTACAAAGGCCCACCATCTAAAGCCCTGTTATGGGTTGAGGGTGGGTTTTTGGCTGCAATTGTTGACATGGCTGATGGAATGGTCTTAAAATTGGAAGATGGATTACTACAGTACAGAAGCCCAATTCAAAGCGTTGCACCAATCTTGGATATGTCAGTTGTTGATCACCCTGATGAAAAACATGATCAAATGTTTGCCTGCTCTGGGATGGCACCCGAGGGGACCTTACGGGTCATTCGGAGTGGTATCAGTGTGGAGAAGTTATTGAAAACTAGTTCTATATATCATTGTGTAACTGGTACTTGGACAGTTAAAATGAAAGTTTCTGATCCTTATCATTCTTTTCTTGTGCTATCATTTGTTGAAGAGTCGAGAGTACTTTCCGTCGGTCTAAGCTTCACTGATGTGACTGATTCAGTTGGTTTTCAGCCGGATGTCTGTACTTTGGCATGTGGCCTCGTGGCTGATGGTGTGATGGTCCAGATTCACCAATGTGGAATTAGGCTTTGTGTGCCTGTTAGAGCTGTGCATCCTGAAGGTGTTCCTTTGTCATCTCCAGTATGCACGTCATGGTTCCCTGATAATATGACCCTAAGTCTTGGAGCAGTTGGATGCAATTTGATTGTCGTAGCGACTTCTAGTCCATACTTATTATTCATTCTTGGTGTTAGATCTTTATCGGCTTATCATCATGAAGTATATCAGATGCAGTGTGTAAGATTGCAGAATGAGTTGTCTTGTATTTCCATACCTCAAAAATTCCTGAAGCACTCTCCGATGAATTATGCTAATAACGCCATACCAGCTGAAATTAATGTCGATAATATATTCGTTATTGGTACCCATAAGCCTTCAGTAGAAGTCGTATCCTTCGCACCTGATAAGGGCCTGAAAGTTCTTGCTACGGGGATCATTTCATTAACCAACAGTGTGGGAACTGCTATTAGTGGCTGTGTTCCTCAAGATGTAAGGCTTGTCTTAGTTGATCGGCTGTATGTTCTTTCTGGATTAAGGAATGGGATGCTACTTAGGTTTGAATGGCCTGTTGACTCTGCAGTTTCCTCGACAGAGTTACCCAGTGATCAAAAGTTTGTTGGTTCCTGCTTGGTAAATTCCCACACCTCATTGAAACCCATATATCCAAACTTTAGAGTCCCACTAATTTTTTCGTCCAATTCATCTGGGATGGCTAAGGGAGACTTTCCAGTTAGTCTCGAGCTTATTGCAGTGCGACGTATTGGTATCACACCTGTTTTCTTGGTTCCATTGAGTGATTCCCTTGATGCTGATATGATTGCTCTCAGTGATAGACCTTGGTTATTGCAGACTGCTAGGCACAGTCTATCCTATACATCAATTTCCTTTCAACCTTCCACTCATCTCACTCCTGTGTCCTCAATTGAATGCCCCAGAGGAGTTCTATTTGTTGCAGAGAACAGTCTTCATTTGGTAACAACAATTTTTTTTATCCAATTATTGCTACTGAATACTTTTGTCTCTTCTTTTTTTCCACTTTTTACAACTATATATTTGGTGTCATATTTTCCCAGAAAGAGTGCATGTCTCCCAGAGTGTATCATCTCTGACTGAATATGGAGAGGAATATATACATATCTAAACGCAGACGATGGAGAGAAAATAATTATAGACGCCAGAACTGAAATATAGAAGATGTACTCCCTTCTGCAGAAGTATTAATGGCATTAAAATTCTATTTGTCCGCCAAAATAATAATCTAAAGTGAATGAAGAACTCCATTTGAACTCATCAATTGTGAAAAGTTTTGTGTACCCTCTAGAATTACTGCAGAGAAAGTTGTCCCTACTGGGGAGGTGGAAAAGTGGGAGGGTAGACAAATTTTTTTCTCAAGGGTTATTGAACAGTATGATACTTCCAATTTTCAATTTGACTCTGCCTTTGTGCTTTTTTCCTTTGATGACATTCTTTATTTAGATCAATACTATAAATGGTTCTAGTACAGTAGATAATGTATGAAGTAGAAGTAAATCTTGTCTAAGAAATTGATTAAATGAGTTCCTCTATGACAGCAAATTTGTTTCAAGACAAACCACAAATTAATCAGTAAGTAGCTTAGAAATCACAACATATCTGGGGGGAATTGGTTAATGTAATCTCCTTAGGATTTGGGAAAATTAAGAGGGCTAAAACTGTTGTAGTTTCTGTTGCAAAATATGCAAGGATAGAGTAGATTAAAGCTGTTTTATACAAGAAAATGATAATAGTGTCACATGAATGACTTGTAGGTAGCATGTGAACATATCTTCTCATGAAAGATTGATGCAAATCCCAGCTGATTTTACTGTGAATACTTTCTTTGTCTCATGCATTGGCCAAGTATCCTACAGAGACTCGCCAGAGAGAAATATTAGAGGAGCTTTTCTGCTCTTGACAATTTTTTTTCTTCTAATTTTCCTTTGATCACGATTCCGAGCGAGAGGTTGCTTCCTGAAGAAAGTTGGGCCAGTTAGGCAGATCATGAGCTTCTAGAGCCTATATCGATGGAAGTAGAGCTCAGCATCAAAACTGCCCCTATTCCATTAAAATCCTTTCCATGGTTGTGAGGTGATATGCCTGCTAGGTAGATCATCCCTTGGTCAGCTACTCTATGTCGCATTTCACTCCCTGGTCAAAATAAATAAATTCTCGTAAGCATTGCTACGGTAGTCTCTTTCAAGAAGAGCTTTTAAATTATTAATACTCGTGATACCACTTTCGAAAGGCGGAAATTACTGTTGTTTCTCTGTTCACGCTAATTGAACCATAGTTTTACTGGGAATCTTTTTCCATATGATCCTGAAATTCAGGAAATAGTATTCATACATTAGGCTTGAAACAAATTTTTATCCTCTTCATATTTTGAGGTGTATTCTTGTTTTCTCGCGTTAATTTACATACATGAAATGAACTGGTAGAATTTCATGTCAGATCAATAGATAACATATTGAGGTTCAAAAGGACACAAGATTGGTAGCATGCAGATTCCAACTGACTCGAGACCTGAATTTTTCTGTTATACGATAGAGGAATCACACACATTTCTTTCTCGATAAGATAAGCTACCTTGTTGAATGCTAGTAGTTCCTTGTTGCCTTGATTTGACTTACCTCACTGCCATAGTCAGGAGACTGGCAAAAAGGCGCACATTTTACACTTTAAATGATTTACACCACTTTGAAGGTAAAATGGAAGCATGATATTGCTTCATGTTACAAAATTGCAGCACATTCTGCTGACTCATCCTAAAGACTTTTTTACTGTCTATGCACAGTTTTGATACGCTCACTAACGCTGCAACCTCGGTAAAATTTCAGAATAGCATGTGTGCATTGGTAGAGATTGTTACTGCTCGGTTGGAGTTTGAAGTTTTCATTTTATACTAGACTATGCAAAAAACTTTTAAATCAAGCCAAATTTAACTCAAAACTTAACATTTGGAATTATCTGGTTGTAGAACCCATACCTATTGGTCTCAAAGAGTTTTGCAGTTGCAGCATTTATACTAATACCACTGGGCATAATTTAAGTTTTTTATCGAACAAAAGTTACATTCTTGTTTATGTTTGTAAGAGAAGTCTTGATGAGTGGTTTTGTATCTCTTAGCTTGTTTTAAATGCCTTTTGTGAACAAATTTCATGTCATTAACACTTCACATTATGACGCTGATTAATTGTCTCAGGTGGAAATGGTGCCAAGTAAGAGGCTTAATGTGCAAAAGTTTCCTCTTGGCGGCACTCCAAGGAAAGTTTTATATCATAGCGAAAGTAGGTTGTTGATTGTCATGAGGACTGAACTAGATGACGAATCATGTTCATCCGATGTTTGTTGCATAGATCCTTTGAGTGGGTCTGTGTTGTCATCTTTCAAATTTGAACCTGGGGAGATTGGAAAATGCATGGAGTTAGTAAAGGTTGGAGATGAACGTGTTTTGGTGATTGGAACTAGCCAATCAGCTGGTCCAGCTATAATGCCCAGTGGAGAAGCTGAGAGGTTAAATATGTTTGTTACAACCTTATTTTGTTCATGTTGCACTGTTTTTCGAACACTTAAAAGGGTTCTATACATCTGTTGATCTAAATCCTGATATAGTTATTTGTCTTTTATATTCTTGATGGAGTCTCCTTTATTGTGTTTGTCTTCACAAGTATTCCTGTATGGATTTAAACAGCACGAAAGGCCGTTTGGTGGTTATCTGCCTTGAACATATGCGAAATTCAGAGAGCAGTGCCATCATGCTATATTCAAAGGCTGGTTCATCGTCCCAACGGAGTTCACCTTTTTGTGATGTTGGTGGTTATGCAGCCGAACAACTTTCTAGCAGCAGTCTCTGCAGCAGCCCAGGGGATAATAGCTCTGATGGGATCAAACTTGAAGAAACCGAAGCTTGGCACTTGCGATTGGCTTATTCCACCATCTGGTCAGGGATGGTTCTTGCTGTCTGCCCTTACCTTGATCGTTATTTCTTGGCTTCTGCTGGTAACTCTGTAAGTCATGAAATTCTGTTAATGAACACAATCGAACAAAGGAAAAGATTGAGAAAAGAAAGAGAAGAGAGAAGAAAGAGAATAGGGAGAGACAATTGATACTTTAGAGAGTATCAATTTATGTCATATCAAAGTCGTGTCTTATTACAAAGCATAAAATCCTTTCTATAGGTTTATAACTAGTCTAATTTAGGTAAGAAACATCTAACAAAATATTAAAGAATTTATTAATAGACTAGAGAGTCTAAAACCCTGATTACGCATCCAATTTGGAAAGGCTTTCATATAATATATCTTCTTGGATTTTTATCATTTCTCCACAATTGAGAGAACTTGTCTCTGACGAGATATACTGCAACTTTTTAACAAAAGAGCCATTTTTCTTTTGGACCAAATAACGAAATCATATGATGACAATCGAATCTACCCTCATCCTAAGATCGATATGATCTGACCAAGAGGACAATCTTTCCTCTTAATCATATAGCAATAAAGAACTTGAAAAAAAAAACTGTGCAACTCATCCACAAATATTACCACTAAATTCGCATGAGGAGCACGATAAATTGACGTTCAAAAATAAATGAATGCAACACTGGTGGTTTGAATGTGTCCTGACAAGGAAACAATTCTGTTATAGTGAAAACAAAACCTTCAGTAAAGTATGATGGCCCTTCAAATGGATTAGTTTCGAGTGATAATTTTTTCTTTACATGTTTCGAAAATGAAAATCGTGTAGAAGAAAAACGTAATAAGGCATAGAAATCAGCGTGAATGCATCTGTGCCTAAATTGTGTCTCAAAAGCAAGCCCATAATTTTATTATTTAAGTAAATTCAATGCTTAATCTTAACATGAAAATTGGGTAACAATAGAGCTTCAGCCAATATAATGTGATGGTAATTAGTATGCAATAATCGAATGTCAATAGAAAAAGTATGCAATCAACAATGGCCTTGAAAAGAAATATAGCAACTTGGCAAAATTCACGTAATTGAGGTAACGCTAACGTTACTGGTAAATTTGTTCATAGGAGTAGGCAATAACAATTTTGGTACGAAGGTGAAGATATGTGGAATGACTAGCTTATGTGGCAATGTTAAAGGTAATTTCTTAACTATATTATGGTCAACTATGTCGAAGACGTGTAAGGGAATACTAGAATTCTCAAAACTCTCATTCTCACTAATTAGGATATGAAATGAAATAGGCTCAATAATCTTCATTTTCTCTGTCATGATGAGGACTGACATGATTAGACTTAGGAAGTGATTGTCAGGACTAGGTGGTAGGCCTAGCGTATGACATGATTGGAAAAAAACCTTTGTAGCACAGACACTTCAATTAGTTAATTCAAAGGTGTTAACAAGTAACAAATAGGTACTCATGTTTAAACGATTTCAATAAGAAAAATTAATAACAAATATAAAACTAAATTTATACTATATAAATGAAGAATTTTTAAGAATTTAATCAACGTGTCGTGTCTATACTTTTTTTAAAAATCGCGTGTCGGCGTATCGACACGTATCGTGTCAGTGCATCATAGGAAAAAACAGAAAGATATGTGCATAGGTTGGCCTGTTGGTAAGTTTCATCTAAGGATTGAGGTACGAGAATGTCATTAACGGCAAAAACGGAAGGATATGTCCTATAGATTGGCTGGTCGGTAAGTTTCATCCAAGGCTTAGGGTGCGAGAATGTCATCATTAGTGATTTTAGGATTCAAACCTGAGAAACCTAGATGATGTGACGTGGAGAGCTTCATAAATATAAAAACCTTACAATATCACTTTGAAGTGAGCTACATATTCGCTAGCAGTGGATGTATCTTGCCTACAGTTTAAAAAGAATTAATTTAGCAACTTAGTTCGATAATACAAAAGATTGAATCTATTACTTATTATTCGTTTCATCTCATCCCACAAAATGACACGATATTGATCTAAATGATCAATATTACCAAAACGGTATTACCGAGCACATGAGAAGTGACATTATAGCATGACAAATATGACGGGAGTAACTCATATTGTGAAAGTCAATAAACCGTTTCGAGATCATTGAGCTAATCAAGAAATAATTTAGGACTAGCGCAACCATCAAAGTTCTACAGTTGTAAAATAACTCGCTTAGAAAGACAATGAACATTCTCAACATAGTGTAGAGATAATTAAGGAAAGGGGAAGACATACTATCGTGGTAATGACGTGCTTGGTGTAGTTATAAGAGGGGCTTGGTATAGCTATAAGAGTTACATGAATTGTTCGTGGTGTTGGTGAAGTGTCAAGACAAAGCAAGTTATTTGAAGTAAGTGCAAATTATTACTTAACACGCACAATGTAGGAACAAAACTCTAAAAACTCGAACAATTTTATTTTTATTTGAGGTTTTTTTTTCATTTTTTTTTTTTCTAGATTAAATTGAACCAAAGAGAAAAAAATTAATTAATGTGTATGCTAGTGAATCAACTAACACCACGATTTTTGCTAGTGTATGCTATTTTTGCTTAAAAGGACTACAAATAGTAAATCAATTAGCTTGCTTTTTTCTTTTTGTGTAGTATTTTTTGAGCAACTTTTTGTTTTGATTTTTTGTTTTGATTTATTTTTTAAAATCCAAATAAATAACTAAAGTAAAAGTAGGAAAGCACAAATTTTTTTTCCTAATAACGTGTATGCTAGTGTATGCTATTTTTAAAATTTTTGGATAGGCCATAAACAATAAAAGAAAGTAGAGAAGTCAATATAATAAAATTGATATACCTTATATACAGCTAAATGCAAGGAACTAGTGTTGAAATCATTGTCCAAACATCTAGCATTGGATGCAATGGCAGATGGAGGCAGCAAAGAACCTAGCAGATAGAATGAAGTGAAGGCTAGCTATGAGCAAATGAGGGTTGAGACGGTAGTGAACTAGAAAAGAAACCACAGGCAGATGACGACGAGTGGTGGTGGTCACGAGTGGGTTGCGATGGAGGTGGTGGCGTGAAGTGGGGATCTCGACAGCGGTGTTGGACAATGGCGTTGGGTGGCGGCGTACAGTTGAAGTTGTGTTGCAAGGCAGCATTGGGTTTGGGATTGAAGAGAGTCGGTATATAGGTAGGTGGAGAGGAGTGGGTTTGTGGGCACAAACAACAGGAGAGGTGACCAGTGGTGAGGTGTTGTAGGGTTTGGGGAGGTGGAGGGTATCTTGGAGGTCAAGATTGGGCTAACGGGCTTAGAGGTGGTTTAGATTTTGGTGGGCTAGGGATTAATAGCCTAGGGTTTGGGTATGTTATTAGTGGGCTGTATATACGGACGTTTTTGTTAGTGGGCTTGGTTTTATTGGGATAATGGGTAAGGTATGGGGCATGACAGACTTGCGGATTGGGCCAAATGGCGCTTCTTGTTGAGGTCTTTGATGAAACAAAAAAAATTGGTTGGCAGATCAGCAACTGGTAACGAACAATATGAATTTTTTTTTTTTTTTGTAACTAGCTAATAATAATATGTAGAAGTTAAAGAAGCGGAATTTGGCTGCTGTTGTTTTCCCTTATTTATTTTTTTGACTTTTGAAAAGGATTTGGAGATTGGTAGCTAGGGAAGGAGATGAACTATTGGAGATGGCAGAGGCGGTGGTTGGTGTGGTTGTGACTGGGTTTGAAGGGCTGTTGCAAACACTTTCCCTTAACCACAACGCATGCAGTAACAACACTGGTGAAAGGAGAGCTCTTGGCTCTGATACCAAATTCATGACTAACAGAATCGAACAAGAACAAGATTGAGAAAGAAAGAGAGAGAGAAAAATAGGGAGAGCAAAGAGAGAATTTAGAGGGAGAAAGTATCAACTTATTTCATATCAAAGTTGTTGTCTTATTAAACTAGTCTAATTTAGGTAAGAAATATCTATCATAATACTCGAGAATCTATCAAAATACTAGATAATCTATAAATTTTTTGGTAGGAAGCATCAACAAAATACTAGAGAAACTAAAACCCTAATTATGTATCAAATTTGGGAAGTCTTCCATATAATACATCTTCTAGGATTTTCATCAAATTCTTTAGTGCTTGTAATACTGTCCTTGAAGGTGATAGTTGAGTTGTGTTTCAAGGTTTACGGATGGTCTTTTTTTTTTTTTCCAGTTCTATGTTTGCGGTTTTCCAAATGATAACTCCCATCGGGTGAGAAAATTAGCTGTTGGACGAACACGTTTCATGATCATGACCTTGACTGCATATTTCACCAGGATAGCTGTTGGTGATTGCCGTGATGGTGTTCTTTTCTATTCATATCATGAGGTAACTGGCTACTCCTGTTTTCCTACCACGTGTATCACAAGTTAGATGGTTCTCATGAAAATTATTATTACACCAATAAACGGAGGATTGATTTTACCTTTTTGTTGTTTTGTACATTTTCAAATGTTTTGCACCATTAAAAAGTTTCTATGCAGATCCAGTGTTGTAAAATGACCAAACTACTTCTAAGTTTTGCAGGGTAGATCTACTATTTAGGACATATGTCTTGCCTTTCAGATGCTATATGGACAAACATAAATTATTTTACAAAATTTTGTTGAGAAAGGGATTTTGGGTTAACATACACAATTATAAGTCAAAGTCACAAAACTGCGTTCCAAGAAGTTGACAAACTTAGATAACACATTTTAGAGAAGTAATATTCTATTGCATTTAGTTATACTCCAATATTACTCGGCTTTCTTAGAAGCCAGGCCAAACCTAACTTGGATTTTGAAATTTTTTTACTGATCAAAACTTCTCAATTGTCATTCAAACAGTTTTGCTATGAAATTTTTAACGTAGATTAATTTTGTCTCAAGTCTAGATAAATAGTCATACTGAACATGAGTATGCTCAAGTAGATAATGTTATTATGAATCTATCATGAACATATTCTATATGTCTTCTCTATTTTAGTAGTAGTTTTCAAATTCAAAACTTCAATTCTGGACTTCCTTTGAAGTATTAACAATCTGTTTACTGTCAAAGTTGGAACTTAGATTGCGTACTTCAGATTTGGATCTAGATTGATTCATATTTATAAAAATTTGATCTGCATATGGCCCTTGCACAATTGTACATTTTTAAAATAGTATTACTTGTTTTAGATTTCCTTGAAAGTTTATCTTAAAAAGTAAAATGGATTTACAAGATAACACTCCCTGGAAATTGTGTATTTAACCACTAAAGTCAATGTCAAGTAATTTAATTATGGATAAAGATCAGTCATCGTATTATGTTTTAAATTATATCCTCCCCCAATTTGTTATCTAAAGTTGTTTACTTTTTCCTTTTTCTTGTTAAAGGTTTTATTTTGAAACCTAGACAGGTCATTTTTATGTGGTTTAGAAAAAGTGAAATGGGGGTGGCGTATATTATTTTGTCTGGTGTTGATCTGGTACAAACTTCCATTTATTGTTTCTACCAGGATTCCAGAAAACTGGAGCAAGTTTATTGTGATCCTGTCCAGAGGCTAGTTGCTGATTGTGTTCTTGTGGATGTTAATACTGCCATTGTTTCGGATCGGAAGGGGAGTGTTGCTGTCTTGTCATGTGCAAACTATTTAGAAGGTACATTAATTTGTGCATCTCATGTGACTACCACATATGTTTTCTTTCTTGTAAATAGTACATCCTGTTAAAATGTACATAGATTTGTCAGAACTATCCTTAAAACTGTCTGAAATAATATGATTCAGCTTATGCAGTTTCTTTTGCACTGTCTCGGGTGCTGAAATCCAACTTTGACTGGTGGAGGTATTGTGAGAAGTACTATTAGACGATAATTTAGGTCATACTACGAAGGAAATTATGTGATGAGCTTCCACATTAGCTAGACATACAACGTGCAATATACATAGTTGTAAGATCACAGTTTCTTTAAAGAAACTGTGACGATCAACAAAATTACCTCCCATTCTTAGGCTTGAGGATATGTTGGATGAGTTAGATAGGCCACTAAATTCTGCAAGATATACCTTCATAGTTGATACCATCAGATCAAGATTAGACCCCGGTGATGATTTAAAACTTAGCATATGACTAGTATGAGTGGTTAGTTTTACATTTTGGGAGGTTTAACGGTCCTAGCACTTCAATGAGAGTTGCGAAATATGGATTACAACCATTTATTGGGGGATTTCTTGTTTTTTATTATGATGATGTTCATATTTCTAGTCAGTTGGAAGGAAGAACATTTAGATAACCTTATGTAGGCAGGTCTTTTATGCTCTTTGAGCCAAAAAGTTGTATGCCAAATTCAAGAAATATTCTTTTATATGAATTCTCTCACTTTCCAAGGTTCATTGTTTTGCCAAAGGTAGTTCTGCGGACCCCAATAAGGTAAAGGAAACTCATGAATGATCATGACCCTTGTACTAAGTGCATGAAGAAGGGTGAATTTCTTTGGATATGTAGCCCGTAAAGCCTTCCTAGCAGAAAATGATTCGTATCCCTGTTTTAAGCTCCTTTTCAAATTTTTGAATTAGCTAGCCTATCCTATTATAGCGATAAACTCAATGATATTAAACAACAGTAATTTTTATTCACTTCACTGATGATGAAGAATGTACAATTTATAGGAAAATAGAAGGAATAAATCACTTCCTTAAATCAGGAAATTTTTTGGTGCGGAAGCGTTATGAAATTCTTATAATAAGAATTATGGAGTAAACTAAGAAGAATATTGGAATAATTTGCTTTGTTATTGATTGATGAAAAAATGTACAAT
>CAIGRK010197818.1:0-10517 GCA_903798315.1 Fraxinus greggii | reverse complement strand
TCTCCTCCAATCATATGTAGAAGAAGATATTTCTAGTCAATAAAAATGGCTACTTACTGTAGCAAAACTGGATTGAAAACAGGCAAGTGTGAAAACTCGTGTGACAAAAATAAATAGTAAATCCCACATTCTCTCTTTTAAGAGAAGAGGGAAATACACTCTAATCAGACCACATACATAAATATAATCAAACTCACTACATGTAATCCCAAGTCAACGAAAACGGCATTTCAGCTTTAACATTTAGATTCCAAAAGCATTTGTGGGAAATGGAAAATTTTATGAGATTAATTAAATTTATTATTATCAAAATTAATGAATTAATTATATTTAATATATTAAATTATAATATATTTTCAAATTTCGATGAAACCGAATTGAATTAAATTGAATTAAACTGAAATGAAATGAAAGTTTTGTTTTATTATTTTATTATTATTTATATTTTTTTATTAATAAAATATCGGATTTAGAATACTTTCTTTCTATCAAAATAACTTGGATATAACTAGTCCAAAAAATATTTATTCTGGAGCCCTATTTATACTATTTATCTCAAGCTACAAAATGAGTATATCATTGATATATTTTATCAACTTCTAAAATACTAAAATATTCGACCCAAATAACTTACGATAAATTCTAAAAATTTCACGTAAGCAAATAAATCATTTATGCAAATTAGTTGGTCGAGCTTAACACTTCAACTTTATAACTTTAACGTGATGACAATGCTAGACATGGACTATTTCATTTGTCAACTTACCAACATTAAATTTAGGCTCATGTGAAAATAGTTAATAAAAATTCAGGGTGTTACACTACACCACCAATTTCTTTGACATTATGTGATATGCTTAATTAAATGTGAAATTATGTTATTCATTTAATCAAACTTGTAATTTAATGTCACTAATAATGCCAACTAGATTTGGATTATACATCAGTGTTGTAAAATAGTATTACTCTTCATTATATGTCTTATCTTTTATACTGATATTTCAATAGAGTAATGTTATTTAACATAATGGGTGTCTAACATCGATTTAGTGGCATTACTTGTGTTATTAAATTATAGATTTAATTAAATACAAGAATTTATAAAATGACATATCACATACTTATATTTAAATTAATGTTAGATAGTATTATTCATTTCAAATGATCCAATTTAAATGGTATTTTCGAGCTTATTTGGTACGGATTAAAATCAAATTTTAATTTAAATCAAAGTCAAATAATCAATATGAACCACATCTTTCATGGATCCCTCGACTATTTAACAACACATTTAAAAAATTTCTATCAAAATTTACTAAAAAATCTAAATTTAATTTCCACCAAAAACCCCGTAAAGTCGCGGATTATGTTTTGATATTCTGGACAATAACATGAAGCCAAACGGGTAATGTTATTAATTAGAAACCTCACTACTGTCCAACGGAAGTATCATCTGAGGGACCGCGTGAAGAGATAAAAGCATCAACAGTTTACTATTTCCCAAGTTTGTAAGAAACCCAAATGCGATCGATGGTTCCAAAAGCCTCCATCATTATTAACCCAAGAACTTATTTCAACCTTCCACACACACACACACACACACAGAGGTAACACACATCTTCACATTTTATGTTCTTCGAGATGAATAGTTATTTTACATTCTCGGTAGTGAAAAGTTGATTAGAAGAGTTTGCAGTGATATGGTGCATGTAGTTCTCTTTCTTACAAGTTATATAAAATTGAAATGCCCCTTTTTGATTTCTTAGATTTTATTTGAATTTGAATGTGGCAAATGGATGCAATTCTGAATGTTGAAGCACTGCCTTTGGGAACTACAATTACAGCTGCTGTTCTTGTCGTCCTCACTTTGTTGTTCATACGAGGATATATGAATGATCATAAGAGGAGACCTTCGGGCCTCCCTTCTCCACCAGGTGCTTTCGTATCAGTCTTCATTTTCTCTTGATCCGGTTCTTGAAGAAAATTATTGCATTATGCTCGTTGAATTGATTATTTGAATGGTTATGATTTGGAAAATGTTTGATCTTGAACGTTTAATGATTTGAATATATGACTCAAGTGGTAATCAGATTTCGAGATTATTGTCTATCATTCGTGCATTCCTTAATCATCCGAAAATGGGCAGTACAGAACAAGGCTTATGTTTTACAGGTATAACTGAGAAATATTGTATTGAATGCAGAGGTGCCAGGGCTTCCATTGGTTGGAAATTTACTGCAATTAAAAGAGAAGAAACCTTACAAGACTTTTACCGAATGGGCCGAGGAATATGGTCCTGTCTATTCTATCAGAACAGGTTACAACTCTATGGTTGTACTCAACTCCAATGACGTTGCTAAAGAGGTAATAAAAACTCTGTTGCTCTCGGCTATTATTTCTATGAAACGCAGGAAAGTAAATTTGTACATTTTGGGAACTACTAGGACGATTGTTTGTGGTTTGATCGTATAATTGAATCAATATTTGCTTTCTTCTGAATATTGTTGTTAGCTTCTATTCCATAAGTCAAAGGATGATAAAAAAAATTCCGGCTTCCTCTTTTCTGTCAAGTTATGCTTGCTAAGTTATATTCCTCCTGTTTGTTTTAGGCTATGGTGACAAGATTCTCGTCAATTTCAACAAGAAAGCTATCGAACGCGTTAAAGAGCCTTACTTCTGATAAAAGTATGGTTGCAATGAGTGATTATGGTGAATTTCACAAGACAGTAAAACGGCATATACTCACAAGTACTTTGGGACCTAATGCACAGGTTCAAATCACAGATGACTCTGATCAAAGCTTGATTATTTACTGCAAATGTTACTGCACTATTAACACTATTTTTGCTGATTCTTCCAGAAACAGCATCGTGTTCACAGGGATACCATGATACTAAACATTTCTGAACAATTGAAAGCTCATGTAGAAAAGGATCCTCTTCAACCTGTATACCTTCGGAATATATTCGAGCCTGAGCTTTTTGGATTGGCACTGAAAGAAGTATGTCTGTTCACATCTACCTAAGGCCATAAACAATCCTTGTAATTAGAGTGCATTTGATAATATTTAAAGCATTTTATATGGTATGCAGGCTCTTGGAAAGGATATAGAGTCGGTTTATGTTGAGGAACTTGGAATGACACTGTCAAAAGGAGAGATAATGAAGATATTAGTGCATGATCAAATGGAGGGTGCTATTGAGGTGGATTGGAGAGATTTTTTTCCTTACCTAAGGTGGATTCCCAACAAAAGCTTTGAAAATAAAATTCAGCAGATGTGTTTCCGTAGGACAGCTGTGATGAAGGTTCTCATTAATGAGCAGAGGAGACGAATTGATTGCGGCAAGGTATTCCTATCTCTTCATTGGAATGAAGATTTATAGTTATCACACTATTCTATTTATAGTTCACTTTTAATTTAAACCTATGTTTGAACTGAAAATGAGATAATTCAGTATTAAAATGAATATCAGGAACTCAACTGCTACATTGACTACTTGTTATCCAAAGCAAAAATTCTTTCGGACCAACAAATACTTATGCTGCTATGGGAAGCCATAATTGAAACATCAGACACCACTTTACTCACCATAGAATGGGCCATGTATGAACTTGCAAAAGATCCAGAGAGACAGGTGGTTTGATCACCCTCATGCAATGCGCCTGTATGCCATTGCTCTAGTTTATTTACAATCTATCTAATGGTGATTCTCTTTTAATAAAACAGGATCGTCTTTATATGGAGATTCAAAATGTCTGTGGATATGAAAAAATCATAGAGGAAAAGTTAATCCAACTTCCATACATGTCTGCTGTTTTTCATGAAACTTTGAGAAAGCACAGTCCTGCTCCTATAGTTCCTCTTAGATATGTTCATGAAGATACAAAAGTAGGGGGATACTACATTCCAGCTGAAACCGAGGTTATCACTCTTCCTCTAACCTCTAATGTTTCGAATTTGCTATAGGAGTCCAACTGCAGAATATGTTGTGCAATGTGCAGATTTGTATAAATATTTTTGGGTGCAACATGGACAAAAAATTGTGGGAGTGTCCTGAACAGTGGCAGCCTGAAAGATTTCTGAATGAGAAATATGATCCAATGGATATGCACAAGACAATGGCTTTTGGAGCTGGAAAGAGGGTATGTGCAGGCTCTCTCCAGGCAATGTTGATTTCTTGTATGGCCATTGGGAGATTAATACAAGAGTTCAAATGGAGACTGAAGGTGGGAGAAGAAGAAAACGTTGACACTCTTGGGCTTACTACTCGCAAACTTCATCCAATGCAAGCAATCTTAAAGCCAAGAAATTGACAGAGAAAGATCGTAGCTGTCGTGTTCAAAGTCATGGTTAATCTACTTATTGATCCCTTTTTATTACCGGAACTTCAGCCATTGGCTCTTTAGCATGCTTGTATATTTTCAGAAGATCTTCATGTCTTAGTTTGAAGCTGTGGTTCACAGCTTGCTGTATTTTATCTTTTCGGAGTGGACCAATCTTCCGTACCCCCCACCTCTCCCTTTTTCAATAAATAACAAATAAGCCCCTGGTTTCAAATGTAGCATGATATGCTTTACCTTCGGATTTTCCCTAGTCCTAGAAACTCATGGTGACTTGCTTCGGCTCCAAGAATCCTATTAATTGCGTTATTTGCACGAAAAGCTTTCTTATGTTGAAATTTTTTGTATTTATAATACATTATCAACATGATTGTTCTTCGTGTTTCTCAATCTACTGAATCTGAGTACGAGGTAAAGATATTTATATGCTTTGATGCTATATTAATTCCTAATGCTGAGTACTAGGTAAAGATGATCAGTAACTGACTCCACACCATTTTGTAAAGCAAATGGAAATGATCTGACACTATGGATTACAAATTTATACACAAGTTTCACATTTTATGTTTCTTAATTCAGAAATGCACGCCAACAATCTAGCTATGATCAAAACCATAAGATAACATTAAGATTCCACAGTAGAAAAAGTACATCTGAAATGGTGTGCTTCACTTCATTCTTAGTTGGGCTTAAAGAATTTCAGCTTAAGTCCAGTGTTCACCATACTCCAAATACCCCCAATGGAGAAGGCCAAGCTAAAAGCAATACCCAACCAACCAAGGATCCAGTTGAAATACCAATTGAAGGTGTATTTTGTTGGCTTTTTTATGAGAACCCACATGAAGCATGGGTAAGCGAAGGTAACTGGAAGAGTGAGTCCTCCTAATAAACCAGCAAGGCTCGAGAGGAATGGAAGTGCAACACCTATTAACAAGGAGATGAACCCATAGAATACTCTGAAGCTGGAACGCACCCAAATTGAGCAAGGCCGGTTCGTCCTGCTGGTATAGCCGGCTTCAAAACTGTCGAACACAGGCATTGAATATATCTGGAAACTGCTCAAGCAGTTAAAAACGACGAGAAGAAAAGTCATAGCAAGAAGTCCCCTTGGAATATCACGACTGTGAAATGCAAATAATGCATTAAGCATTCCTCCAGAAGGCATCTGAGCGAAGAGATAAGAAAAACACGTTTTAAGCATAAATGATGCAACAAAATGGAAGATAAGTTAACGTGAATATAAAAGCAACATCTAGAGTATCCACTGCATTTAAACATCTAGAGTATATATATATGTGCTGAT
Source organism: Fraxinus greggii (assembly GCA_903798315.1). Lineage (NCBI taxonomy): Eukaryota > Viridiplantae > Streptophyta > Magnoliopsida > Lamiales > Oleaceae > Fraxinus > Fraxinus greggii. The sequence continues at coordinate 4,873 of CAIGRK010197818.1, read as the reverse complement.
TATGATTCTAGGACATCAAGGAAATTGGTTGAGTTTTAGACTTACCAGGTTTCCGTAGGCCCAATAACCTCCAATGGCAACAGGGAACAAGCAAATGGCAATGAAGAAATAGGCAACCTTGGCTCCCCTCCACATGGGCACATGAGCCGGTCTCTTGAAGGTTGATGGAATAGTTGCCTGTAAGATGTAATAGAGAACCCATTCAGCATTTCTTGAATTCAATGCATGTTTGATTCATGGTATTGGACAATATTGCACAAGATAATACACGAAACAAATTTTCATTTATTCTATGCAATATTGTTCAGCCCAACATACCAAACATGTAATTAGTATTGAGCATGTGATTATATGCATAAGAGAGAAAGGGAAACCTGAATTTCGAGGACTAGATTGTGCCCACGAAATGCAAATGCTACGATACCAAGTGCATTCAAAACAGAAAAGAGAGAAGCTGTAAAGGAAGGCAATGCAAGTGGCTCATACGAAATTGACGTTGGTCTCTGTTGGCTCACAGAGAGCACCCACACCATGGTTGAGTACGTGATGGCTGTTACTGCACCTAGGAGTGAAAGCCCTGCAATAGAGTTGAGATTTGGAAGCTGGGATAATACAATGCACAAGGATGTGAATACCAGATACCACTCGACGGTAGTCAGAGGATTTGATTGGCAGAGTGGACCACAAACTATCTGAAAGAATAATTTCATGGTCTCCCCTCCGACCAGAATCAAAGCCGTTGCAGTCCCTGCTGATAGGTAAACAGTAGGGAAGAGAGCAAGCCAAACACCTAAACGTTCCCCTGAAATCATGAAATCAGTCAGTCATTGGCAAGAATTTATTCCCTGATGCATCGAGGTAACTTGGAATTGTTTGTCAAATATAAACGCAGCTCACCAAATGCTGCTTGTGCAAGTTCTACATATCGATTGTATCTCTTTCCAGGAACAGCTTCATGTAGCTGAACAAGAATCCACAATGTGTATAACTGCCATAAGTAGGCTATAACTAAGGAAATTATTCCCCAGCTCCTGCATCACCACAACAAGTAAAATCCTTAATTTAGCTGTCTGTCAAGTTTTCCTCGTATTAAGCTGATGATAAAACCACAATGAATACTATGAAGGCAAGCCAGATATGCATTAACCCAAAAAGCAATAGCCAACTGTCTTGGTTTGAATATAAAAGATGATCACGGAGGGAGGCCCCAACCTTTGTTGACATTTCTACCTAAAAGGGAAAAGATGAAATAAAGAATACAGCTTGATCAAGGATTTTTCTTGCTTCCATTCAATTCATGTCTGTGATAAGGTTGGAAAAAGTAATAGAGAGAGGAAAAAGTCACCAGGTAGACCCACAGTCCCATTAGAATTTTCAAACTTCAAGGATTTATGGATAATTTTGTTTGTATGTATGGTAAACAAGAAACTCCGCTTATATTTTTCAGTCTTCCCAAGTTCGATTAAGGGAGGAAGATTGCTATAGATTAACAACGACCCCAAATGTAACTGGAACAAGTCTTGTCGTGGTAGAGACGTAAGAAATCAAGGCAAATGAAGTATATTATTCCAAGCAGAGACTGGGAGATGAACAAAAAGCAACAGTATCAAGAACGAGCCTAAACAAATAAGTAGATTGAACAATAATAACCGTAGAAGTAGCTGATTTTGTTTGGGTTTAAAAAAGCATACCACCCAAGAAAGGAGAAAGCAACAGGCAAGACCAAGGCCTGGAACCCCACACCCGCATTGAGATTATGAAAAGCAGCATAATGAGCATTCCCATTCCGAGACTCAGTAATGGGAAGCCAAGCATCCTGTGGATTAAGCTTAGTCAAATGCCCCACTTCCTCCAAATAACCCTTCATATTTATCAGCACCCTCTTCACCGGAGTCCCAAATGGGCTCAAGAATGAGCTCGGCGTCCATGACCTGGTGGACCCACCTGCCGCCTCTTTCGGGACAATCCTTGGAGACCTAAGCCCGGCCGGCGTCAGTATCCCTGGTGTGGACGCGCGTGGGGTCGCTGGTATTGATATCAGCTCAGTCTCTGGCCTCTCCTCCATAGTGCAATTCCCTACTCTTGAACGTGGAGCAGTGTGTAAAGGGAGACTGCTGAAATGAGTAGAATAATTTGAAACGTGTGACAATTGACTGACTGACAATACTAATGTGAATCTGTGCGATGGGAACCTGAAAAAGAGTGTGAAAATGGGTGCATGAGAGTTTGCAAACGTATGATCCTAGCCGCTGATGAGTTTTTTGGCACGAATCTCTATTAATGTTGGACAGTTACGGGCTCTTTGTCCCCGGGGATTGGGGGTGATAAATGTGAAGTTGTAGGGTAGTTTAGTGCACCTTTTTTTCTTTTTCTTTTCTCTTGAGGCTCTTCTTAAAATTGGTTGGAATATTTTCGACGGAACGAACTGAGAATCCGACTAAAAATCAATTCAATTATGTTACTGAAAATTGTTTGCTCAATGACAAATGCGTAACTTGTATATCCTTAACGAGTCAGTTTTTGAACAAACATTTTCAATTCGATCTTCAATTTTTTTTCCTTTTGAATTGATGGATTAGGTCTAACTTTGATAACATAGGGTAACTGTAAAGGCAAATTATTGTAATGGTGTATTGGAACTAGGAATTAGTCGATTCTCAAATGAAACTACTAATAATTGGCTCGTTGTTTGGCAAGAAGAATAGGTATGAAATGGTGGAAAGGTAAACACGTCTCTCTCTAGCCAAACAACGCTTGGTGTGGGCTGAAATTGAATAATGAAAATGTGTGTGTACCAAAAACGAAAAACAAAAAACTGAACTACGGGACCGTTAGCTCAGCCCTTGAAAAGCTGAAAATAGCAGTTTAGGACAACCTGTTGCAGGGAAATTAACGGAGACTTTGACTTTGACCCAGGTAACGGTGACAGACGACGTCATCTTTTATTTACCAAAGATAAATTATAATAAATCTTTTTTCGGTGAGTTTGTCTGTTGCAAGTGTAATTAGCAATAAATTAAGGGGTTTTTAATTTTGTGCCCGTAAATTATGTTGATGTATGAGGTTCATATTTTCAAGCAATTCTTTTTATCACTTGATCATGCAATTTAATTTAAATAATTGATCCGTCTTTGTTTTGAGATTCAAGTTCGAGTTCGATCGAACACAACTGAATCAATCAATTAAATGTCCTGATTGGGAAGACTGTTGTTTATAAGATTAAGACGTTTTTAAATCCTTTTGGATAATTTTCTGAAAGTACTTACCTCATGATAAGTTAAGACCGTTTATTATATGCACTTAGCTCATAATAAATTAAGGTCGGCTCGTACTTATGACTGTCGTAGTTTGAGAGGAACATAATGATTGTAGATTCCTTGCACATTGTCAAAATATTCAATCAATTAATGGCATTTTTCCACCAATCATATATTATAGCTTTGTTTTCTAATCAATTCTTTTATTATCGAGGACCCATTTAAGGTCGGCTTCGTAATCGTTTGATGGAGCCGACCTTAGCAACCAATAGGAATATGTCATTGAAGTATTTTTTCAGTTCAACACTATATGTTGATTTGACAACAACCAATCAGGACTTAAGTCATTGACACATGTTCTCAACTCGCCACTGCTATTGACAATGCATGAATGAGAAATATGCATGCCCGTTCTTTCCTATAAAAAAGGGGCTCAAGAACTTCACAAATGGGCAAATGATCTCTTTTGATAAGAACACTGATAGTTCCTAAGTAATCATCGATAAAAATTCTAATTTATATTTGAAATTGACTTGAATTTTAGTCTTACAATTTTCGACGTTAACAAAAGTGAACACGGTTTCACAATAAATCAAGCACTAAAGTTACGTGAACGTTTTTTGTTTTTCTCTTAAACAATAACTTTCATTAACTTTGTTACTTATTATTATTATTATTATTATAATTATTCTCATTATTCCTTGTATTTATTTTTTATTGTCAGTGAACCTTTCGGATCAATTTTAATTTCATGATGTGCAGTGTCAATAAGTGTTGTTACGATACAAGTTGAGATCTTGCTTGGGTCAAAACTTGTATTTATTTATATTTTATGATATTGTTGAAAGGCTTTCAAATTCCGTTTAATCTACAATAATTATAAGGGATGATTGATGAGAAATTTTGGAGACCCAATTTACCCTTACATGATTTAGTTATATATCTAACGTATCCTTATTTAATTTTAATTTTATTAATAACTAATTAATAACATTAATTCCTTGCATATTTAGCTATATTCCCAATATACCCTTATTTAATTTAATTTTTGTTAATAATTATCTAATAATATTAATTCAATTTATTAAACATGAAATAAAAAAATCATTTTCTTTTTCAATTGTCAATAATCCCCTAAATTAATCTTTTTAATATTATATTAATTTTTATTAATAGCTATTATTATAAAAATATAACTTAAATTTCTTCCCTTGGTTGAATTAGTCAATTCAAAAAACTAATATCTATATTTCATTATTTAAATGACTGTTTCATTTGATTGTTTTACACATATATTAACAACTAAATAATATTTTTAATGTAATAAAATTAATGCATACAGAATGTTACCATATAATTTGATAAAATTCTATTTTATGTTATGTTTACCTTTATTTAAAAGTTGTTTTAATTGGTTGTTACATATGAATCCCCATGATATCTAAGTTTAGATAAAAAGGGAATACCAAATGATGAGATAATTATATTTCCGCTAAAATTTTATTAAATACACATCATTATAACTGCAATAAACATTTATAATATTTGCTTATTTTTACACCTAAGTCCTCAATTATTTTCCACTATATTCCTATTATTATATGAAACTAAATAAG
>CAIGRK010197776.1:0-16781 GCA_903798315.1 Fraxinus greggii | reverse complement strand
CCTCCACATTAACCTCATCAGATGAGTACATGCAGGTAATATAGAACAGTGCTATAAGTACAGATAAATTTTACAAAAAGCACGCATGAATTTGAAATGGATGAAATGAATTTAAACATTCAGGAAGGAAAAAAAGAGATACACAGACAGGATTTTTCAATTTAAATTTCGGTAAGAATTCTGGCAATATTTAATGTGCTTGGAGAATTATCTGGTAATATATTGTTAATTCTGCAGTGTCTTATTGACTGTTATACATTCGAAGACAGTAAATGTCGGTCAAACCTCGAATGACGGAAAAAAGTTGGCAATTTTTATACAACATAAGTTTAACAGACTGTATAAATTATTCTAATTTGATTTTTTTTTTCCTTTTTTCAATTTATTTTTCTAACTAAAATTCTGATCACATACTTCCATTCATGTGGTCTCATGTTTATTTTTCTGTCATGGCCCCTGAAATAAGTGTCAGGGTAGGTGAGGAGGAGAAATGGGCATAATAATTGCTATTTGTAGTTTGATCTTCAATACAAATTTGTCATATACCAAAAAAGAATAGATTCTATTTCAACTGTAGAATCTATCATTACAATAAAAATGATTTTTTTGCAACACATAAAAATGGTTATGAAAGATCTTTCACAATATTCGGACGTATGTTACGAATTTAGATGTTATCGTCGAATAGAAGTACATGATAACATTTAAAAATCATTGCAAATGGCCATCAAGGAACGTTGTAATTTGTTTTTTTACAACATACAACGGTTGTCGGGATAAGTTTTTGGCAACATTTTTTGAATATTGTTATGAAAAAATGAGATCTTTGACGATTTTCCAAAAAGTAAACCAAACATTCTCAATTGGCATTACATTGCACTAGAAAGACTAGTGTAGAAGACAGCCGATGGGACAAATTTAATGTGAACCCGTCCATTTAAAGCGAGCCAATCATGAGTTGACCATTCCAGAAAAACACCCAATTGAGAAACATGTCAATGGTATATAGAGTTTGAACCTTGTTGCTTGTACCGGTACCTGCTTGACAGGTCCCTTACAAGCCCCTCGTACATGTGGAGCCCACGCTTATTATTATTATTATTATTATTATTATTATTAATAGTGGGGCCGCCATTGTGTCTTTCCTGTAAGGGACCTGTCAAGCCGGTCCCTGTACAATTAGCATTTTTGATAGAGTTTTAGACCATACTACCTTTGACAAAGATGTAAGTCTAGTCTTTACCACGAGTACACAAGCCAATGTCTGTCTATACTAATGGACTTCAAAAAAAATATCGGAAATTGGTTTCAAAGAGATTAAAATTGGTTTAAATATAAAACCCTAAAATGTGAAGAGTGACTTTCGTGTTAATTTCGACCAAATTGCGAAAATATTTGAAATTGCCAAACTAATTTCGAGTGAATGAAAAATTGCTGTCCAAAATTGAAAAGAAAAACAAGAAATTCAACCTTAAGACTGGCGTTCGAGGGATAGGCGAGCGCTGGACTTTCTGCTTTTGGCACTCGAGCAGTAGGAGAGCGACAGCAAGGGTTGTGACCCTTGGTGAAGGTTGCTGAGTTTTGAAGAGTGTCTCTCCATCCACAACCCCTCGTTTTCTATAAATTAGACCACTTGGACGTTATTTAAGTATCAAACTTCATATTCTTGAGTCTCGCATAAAAAATTCTTGCCAAAACTCTCCCAAACTTTGCATTCAAAATCATTATTAGTAGAGAGAATAATTTGTTCAAGTTCGTTGTTGCCTTGTAGTTGGAAGTGCTTTACTACAAGAAAGTAATTTGTTGTATCTTGGGAGACAATTATCGTTACTCCGTTAACACCATTGCGAGACAAATTTGTTTTAAGAAAAGAGTGATATCACTTGTCTCGGATTGTTTAATCTATATTTTTACTTCTTCTTATGTTTTGGTTCTACCTTCTTCATTTGTGGTTTAACATCATTTTGTGTTGCTGAACTTGTGCCAAATATTGCCCACTTACAAAACATTTTTACCATATCCACCAATAGGGATAATGTGCTACAATAGACAATTATTTTTCACTATACTATAGTTTGTAGCTATTGTACACCACTAGCTAAATCTAGTCTATACAACGGGTTTAACGATAAAAAAAATTTCAGTTTTGCTACAAGTACAAAATGTTTTTGACGGAATTCTTACAGAAAGACACTTGGTAGTTTTTCATCGGTTTTGATACAACAAACATAAAAAATGCACCATACAGATGTTGTCATGCATCACCGGTATATTTTCTGTTAATTATTCCATGTACATATGGAATTATTCAAATTTTTTTTGGATAGATTTCATTTGTAGCCACTGAACTTTCAATGAAATGTTAATTGGGTCACTAATATTTTAATTGGGCTCAAATGAGTCACTGGATTTCAATTAAGTTCCAATTGGGTCAATAGACTATTTTGGTTTCAAATTTCCCAGCTTCACCATATATAAAAAAATATTTTAATTGAATTAAATTTTTTTTTGTTAAATAGAAAATATAGATTGAATTCATGTTTGACTCTCTTTAAATTAAAACTCTCTATTTCTCATATTCATTTTCAACCACACTTTCACATAATAAAATATTTTGCAAGAAAAATCAAAACTTTTCCCTACTTTTTAATCTCACATTCTCCAAAAAATTACTATTTAAAATACAATTTTTCTCAATTTTTCTATATAATGCCATTAAATAAGGGCTAAAAATTTTTACTCTGTTGAAAGATTCAAATGAAGTATTTTCTAAAATTTTCAATATCTTATTATCTCACTAAAATTAATTTTTATTGATTTGATGACAGGGTTTAGGAAAAGAAGATAATAAATTTTATGAATATCGTATAAAAAATATTAATAGAATCAATAATTAGAAACTGGTGTGACTTGTAATTTAATTTAGTGTGACTTGTTATTTAATTTAAGATTGTTTTGCCTATTTTTAATTATTTATAATGCTATATTTATAAAATTTTCAGTAAATGGTGTTTTTTGTAACCATTTTACAAAATCTAGCGCGTAAAATATAAATTTTTAAAATACGATATGTAAAGTATAGTTATACCATATATATACATGATGTATTTTGAAAATGTCTCTATTTTTATTAATACATTTTGATATTTCTATTACTTATTTTTATTTTAATTTTCCCTAAACAAGCACACAATTTCTTCACATCAAACAATATTTAATGAGTGATTATATTGCCACTACAATTTTTGTTTAACACACCATAATTTAATTACTGTTAAACTCCTCTATCTATGCTCATTATAACAATGACTTTCTTAACTTTTTTTCGTTGTATTTTTATTTTCAACTTCCCATTAATTAGTACGTCCATTCTTGATGATGATTTATATCAAAATATTTTATTTTCGTGCTTTGAAATGATGCAAAAAATATTTTTTTGCACATTATATTTATTTATTTATTAAAATTATAATGAAAAATAAGTTATTTTACGTCATTTCAACGAATTTTCGAATTTAAAATTGTTATCAAATATAAAATGCCTTAACTAACGAAAAATTTGAGAATAAGAATGATATGAAAAGTTGTTAGGAACATAAGTATTTAATGAGCAAAGATTACAAATTTTAAGTGCAGTTAAAATGTGATGCAAGAATTACCCATATTTAATTCTTGACTCAGTGAGCATTAAATATCTAAATAGATAAATAAAAAGCAAAATTAAAATTAGATTTTTAGGAGATTGTGATAGAAATTTTTGAAATGCGTGGTTGAAAAGTTATGGGACCAATGAAAGATATGGTTTATATTGATTGTTTGACTTTGAATTAAATTAAAATATGATTTTCATCAGAAACAAACGGTGCCTAGATATGAAAACGGCCTTGAATATATGTACATGTTTGAGCCACATTAAAATTTTCATTTTCATTCTTCTACTCACGATTAATCACACATTTTTTAATAAAATAATATTTTCTATCACATTAATAATTTTTTCTTATTTTTTAATCTCACATTCTTCATCAATCAATTATTTTAAAATACATTCTTCAAAATAATGTGACTCAAATATATCACGGTGAAATTTGAATCCATGCAGTAGGGTCCCCACATGGGATCCAATGTAGAAAAAAGCACGTATGCTTACAGCACTGACTTTTTAGATTTTGTGTCTGCATATATTTGGGTTTATTATGCGCCTTTTCATAAACGGGTCGTGCCTTTTTAGGATCCAATCAGAACGGACAGGGTGCATTCTCGTAATTTACCAAAAAACCGTGGGCAATGACTCCCGCTATTGGAGCGGGAATAAAGGCATCTTGTCCGTTAAATTTCGAATTTCAAATATCAAAACACAACATAGTCATTGGAGAAAACAACGAAAATAAACACGTACTGCACACACTGCACACCACTCACCACGATTTCCTAAACCCACCAACCCACCTCCACACCCACCCCTCACTCTTGTACTGGTCAGCTGTTTAATTTCAAATATCTCTTTTTTGTCTGGTTTAGAGTTCGTCGAACAAAGTATATACTTTTAAATGGGGGCAAGAAAAGATTGTTTGGTAGTAAAGTCATTTCAGGATTTCATTCAATAATTTTCCCCGTGTTGCGTTCATTAATGGTTATTTTTATTTTTTCTTTTTGAGCAGAAACAACTGTTTTTCACCTCTTAAAGGCTCTGGTCCTCTCTCTATCCGAGAGTGTGTACACCTCTCTCTCTCTCTGTACTTCTCAGTTTCATTAACCCTTTTTCCCTTTTATAAGTCATTTTCTAAAATTTTGTGGCAGTCAAGTTCTTGTTTTTACCTCTCAATCTTTTATTCTTGAAAATTAAGAATTGGGTTTTGTAAATCAAGAGCTTATCTCAAATGGGTGCTTCAGGAAAATGGGTTAAAGCTTTGATAGGACTCAAAAAACCTGATAAAGACGATCATGTAAGGCTCAAATACTGTAGCATTTGCTGTTTTCTGTTACAATGTTTCCCTGGAATTTTAACCTTTTGTTCTAGATTTCATGTTTATTGCACATTAATGGTGAGCTTTAAGATATTTATTATATAAATCAGCTAAAGATAGAAGCTTTTCTTTTAAAGGAGAAAGTGGGAGGAAAGAACAAGAAATGGAGGCTATGGAGGAGTTCATCAGGTGATAATGGTGTGTCCTCGTGGAAAGGATTCGGAAGACATAGTGGATCAGACGTCTCTTCTGATTCTTCATCAGTGAACAATGATGCCTTCAATGCTGCTGTGGCGACAGTTGTAAGGGCTCCACCCAAAGATTTCAGGATTGTGAGGCAAGAATGGGCTGCCATTAGGATACAAACTGCATTTCGTGGATTCTTGGTAAGTCTGTTTAGGGATTTTCCATTTCTCTGTTTGTCTGTTATTTGAATAAACAAGATTTTGACTTGTTTCTCTTCATTAATATTGAACATGCAATAAATATTTGTGTTTTCGTGTGTGACTTTGTTTGCTTGATTTCACATGGTAACAATACAAAAGGAAAAGAATGACTTAAAAGGCTAATGTTTTATAGTTAGTCCAATTAGAAAATATATAAATTTATACTAACCAATTAACAAAAAGAACTGGGAGAAGGATCTTGTGTATCTGAAGATAAAATTGAATTACTCAAAATGGTGAACTGAGGTTGGGTACAGAAGAAGAGGGTAAGGCTATTGAAAATCTTATAAAAGGTCTTTTATTGTATTCTCTCTACAACTTGGTCCTCCTTAGACAATGCCCTGGACAACTTGGCCTTTGTAGACCACATATTTCACAAGACGTGATATTCAAATGACTGTTCGTTCTTGTTATTCCATTGGTGCCGGAAGCTTCTTTTGAATGTTTTAAGAAGTGAACGTGTTATGACAATCTAGAAAACTCAGGTCTTAACTATTTAATTTCGCTTGCTTAATAATTGTGTTTCATATGGATGTATTTGTTTCGTGATTAAGGTCATCCTCTTGATCTGAATATTTAGTTCCTCACTTGTTGCTGGACAATGATATTAGGCAAGAAGAGCTTTAAGGGCTTTGAAAGGATTGGTGAGACTTCAAGCTATAGTTCGTGGCCGGCAGGTTCGGAAGCAGGCTGCCGTTACTCTTAGGTGCATGCAAGCCTTGGTTCGGGTACAGGCTCGGGTGAGAGCTCGTCGTGTACGTATGTCCATAGAGGGACAGGCTGTGCAACAGATGCTTGATGAACGCCACAGCAAGGCTGATCACTTGAAACAAGCTGAGGTAGTATCTGTCTTGGCTCTTATAGATAATTGTGTATGATGCATAAATGCTCCTACTGAGGTGTCATTTCTGTGTTCAACACTTATTGGATATGGGCACTCTTTGAACACTCCAGGACACATGGCCAACACTCCCCCCAGTGTGTTCAACTTTTATAACAATAAAGATACAACATATATATGTATAACTTTAAAGAATTTAAATTAACGTCTCCATATCCTACTGTTTTGATAAATCTTGTACTAGTATGTCCATGTCTCTGCTTCTCATAGACTATTATCAATTGAAATTTTCTATCAGTAAGTTTTTCAGTTTTCACTTAACTAAAGACACATTTCATTATTGTCGGATTTTTCAGGAAGGGTGGTGTGACAGTAGAGGAACATTGGAAGAGGTTAAGACAAAGATACAGATGCGGCAAGCAGGAGCTGCTAAGAGAGAAAGAGCATTTGCTTATTCTCTTGCTCAAAAGGTAAAGTTTTAAGAAGGCAAAGTTATAGTATTAAAAATGAAAAATGTGTCAAAATTTTGTTTTCTATTTATTATACTACCTATCACTTTCAACAATTATGATTCTCTCTTCACATTTATTGCAGTGGAAGTCGAGTCCAACTATTCATTCCCACACAAATGCTTCTAATCCCTCGCTTAAAAGTTATGAGTTTAACAAGACCAGCTGGGGATGGAGTTGGCTAGAACGTTGGATGGCTGCAAAGCCTTGGGAAAACAGATTGATGGAGCAATCACAGACTGACCCTTTGGAAACTACTCCTCTATCCAAGACCTGCACAGATTCCACCAAGTGCAATCTCTTGAGGTTGACTGAACCTAGTTCGGTGAAAGTCAGAAAGAACAATGTCACAACGCGAATATCAGCGAAGCCTCCCCGAGTTGGGCAAACTACTCACTCATCTTCAAGTCCGAGTTCTGATTTCAGATATGATGAAAGCTCGGCTTCATCTTCAATTTTCACATCTACAACTCCAGTTTCTGTAAACACCATGTTTGCATCAGATAGAGCAGAAGAGATCAATAATATTAGGCCAAGTTATATGAACATGACAGAAGCTACCAAGGCCAAGCAGAGAAATCATAGAATTCAAAGACAGTCCATGGACGAGTTTCAGTTTCTTAAGCATTCGGCAGTTGTTACAAATGGGGATTCAAAAAGCAATGCAGGTTCTGATAAGTTCTCAAGGAAGTTGAGGGACAGAGAGAATTGCTCATTTCAGTAAGACGGGAATGTAATGTTTAATATTTATTGCAAGTCTTCAACAACTCGTTGTTTTTCATGCGAAGAATTTAACCAAATAGTTTTATTAAGGTTCTTGAGATTTGATTTGAATTCTGCATTATGTAAAAACTTTAAGTCGTGATTTTGGAACCAATTAAATGCTTTTGAGCTTCTATTTATCCATGTGAGATGGCGAAATATTTTTTGCAAATATACAACAGAGAACAGACTGCTATCATGTGAAAAACTGTAACAATATAGTTCTGAACAATTTTGAGAAGTATGCAGAGACATAGTTATCAATAAAGTTACTTTCAAGTAACTTTTAAGCTTAGCCAAAAGTCTGTCAGCCCACAATGTTCTTGAAGTATTGATTATCAATTCAGAATTACAAAATTTCACCATCCTTTGTATCATTCACATGAGAACGTGAATTCATACTGAAATATTTATCTTTCATGACTTTCATGTGCGTTTGATGGCTCGAACCTTTACTCCATGTTTGAAGTTAAGAACTATGCCATACTCGAGTCCCAAAGGAGTTTCCATCTGCGGAGAATGTCGGAATACATACTTTCTGTATAGATGAATCAGTGAGAGTTTAATTTCTTGTAGTGAGAATTTCTGTCCAATGCATGCACGAGGCCCTATTCCAAATGGAATATTAGCGTAAGGATGTCTTCGTTTTTCCTCTTCACAATTTGGATCGAACCTCTCTGGTTTGAACTTCTCTGGTTCTGGGAAGTTCTTAGGATCTTTAGCTAGGACTCCAAGGGCTAACCACACCCAGGTGCCCTGCTCATTCAAATACAAATACTTTTATGAAATTCCTTATGTCAAAAATAGAGAAGAAAATTTATACAGAATAACATAATATGTAGTTATGTACCTTTGGGAGGTTGTAACCTCCAATATTTACTGGAGCCGATGTTTCCCTCGCAACTAATGGAGAAACTGTGAAGATTCTCATTGCTTCTTTAATTACCTGCACTCAAATATTATGAATGCTATGGGAATTCGTCATTTTTCGAGAAGACTGCAGAAGATAAAGATATTCATAGTCTAAAGATGAATAGGTGAAACAGATTAAACGATCACAAAATTCACCATTCAATCAGAACTTTTATATTCTCTCATTTTAACTAAGTCGATGCAGTTTCAAGTAATGAATTGTTTTGAATCGAGACCTACCTGATCAAGATATGGAAACTTGGATTGAAGATCAGGGGCCGTAGGCATTTGATCATGTGGACCGAAAGCATCAATCTCTTCGAGCAACTTCTTCTCAACTTCTGGATGCTCCGCAACCAGATAAATTATAGTAGACATTGTAAATGAAGTTGTTGCTGATCCAGCTAACAAGTGCTCGTATGTTACTGCACTAACATAATCGGAGGTGAAGACATTCTTGGCAGCTGTCTGCGACTCTCTTGCACTTAGTATAAGTGACAAAAAATCCTTTGAGCCACGATCCTTTTCTTTCATTCTCTTCTCCACTATCCCATCAAGTCGGCTACTCAAGTTTTTGTTTGTTCTCTCTACTTTCCAGTCCATAGTGCCTGGTATTCTCTTAAGAATCTGGCGAAATGGCTCTTGAAGAATAGGGACAAGCAGGCCTAATACGATTGAGAAGGAGCCTGATAAGTCCATTTTAAGCTGAGTTGTGGAGTAAATGTGTTGATTGATGAACTGTTGGACTTCATTATCATCGTGTTGATTGTTCGTTTTGTTGACAGAATCAAGACGAGATTTCGGCTTTGACAGCCTGAAATCCACTCCAAAAGCTGCTTGTCCGATTACGTCTGTGGCTAATTTGAGGGAGAGTTCGGAAAAGATGAAATCTTGTTTACTGTCTAAATTGTTGGTTGCAGACTCGATGAAATCTTGCATCGTCGGCATCAACTTGGCAAGGTGAGATGGCTGGTAGACGGATAAAATAGCATTTCTCATGGTTGACCATCTTGAATCCCTGTAATATGTTACGGATTAAATCTAATTCTCTAGCTTCGAGAGCGATAACAATCAAAACATAATCAGAAACACGTAAAAAAGTAGTTCACCCTCGATGTGAGAGCTACATCCATTTGCAGCCGTAGATTCTTACTTTGTAAGGAATATAATATTAGAAGATCTTCATACAAACATTTCTGTCTCATCCACAGTTCCACCCAAAAGGTTGACATATTTTCTTTTTCCATACTTGCGCTTCATATTTGTACAGAGGATTCTTGGAAATCGCTGTGACATGATTGACGAATCGGATACAGAAATATAAAGAAGACAGTTTCGCTCGATACTACCTGGTGAAGAATAGGCCCTTTTGATGAAGAGGGGACGCAGCGATGGGAGACGGAATGCTTCTATTGGTAATGTCTTTGAATTTTTTGATGCCAACTTCTTTGCATAGCTCTGGATCTGCTATAATCACTAGTGGTTGTCTTCCCATGTGAAATCTATTTTAAAGAACATTATCAGTCAAATTTCATTAAATTAGCAACCTAATTGATGTCACATGCAAAATTCAAGATCAATTATCTTGCCACCTCTATTTCCAGTTCTTCGGAACTGGTGAGAAGAATTTAGTAGTTACATAGCCAACTGATTTTGTATGTTACGTCGTTAAAACATAAATTTTGAAATTGAACCCCCTAACCACGACTCATCAACTGATTCCTCAATATCAGACGGTTGGGACCTCCCTGCAGGTCCCAAGTCCCGACAAGGAATTTCGTCTAATGGGACAAAGGCACGTTACTGCATCAGTTGAAGATTGGACANCATAGCCAACTGATTTTGTATGTTACGTCGTTAAAACATAAATTTTGAAATTGAACCCCTTAACCACGACTCATCAACTGATTCCTCAATATCAGACGGTTGGGACCTCCCTGCAGGTCCCAAGTCCCGACAAGGAATTTCGTCTAATGGGACAAAGGCACGTTACTGCATCAGTTGAAGATTGGACATAATTTGTTTCTTGAAAGTATAATCTCCCTTTTTATTGTCTTTTCAGAAAAAAGGGAAAAAGTTGGAAATATGTCACGTGAAACATATATTATCTAATGGATTGGATTAACAAAAGTCCGCACCACTCAACCTTAGCCAGAAAGCAAACAACTTTTATGCCCATTGTTCTTCAATTTGAACCAGTTAATTTTATGGGTTTACCTTTTAAAAGAGCTCTTGACTTTCTTTTAAAGGACTTTATTTCGTACCCAAAAAGTAAATTATTAACTTATTAAAAAAGACCATCGTACCCTATATCCTTTATACTTAAGACCCTCTAGTGGTTTCGAGTAGACGTTTATTTCACCCCTATTCGAATATGAAAAATCAAATTTGTAGTAAATCTTGATAAAAATTAATGAAATGTATTGCTCATAATTTTTAGAAGTTCTGGATCTTACGAAATATATAGTTGAAATGAATTTTAGAAAAAATAAATTTTAAAAAATGAGGACCAAAGGCGAACTCATTCTCTCCACCAATAATCTCTGCAACTTGTGTTTCATTCACCAACATTCTTGATCCTCTATAGATGGCCAAACACATGATATTTCAATGCTAGTCTCAAAAATATATTTGTAACCCCAATCCCCCAAAACCACTCCACCCAAAAGAATTTTTTTTGTGCATGTTTGTCCAACTAAAAAAGAAGCCGACTTCCATTTTTGTATCAAAGATCAAAAAAGAAACAACTTCCAAAGAGAAGGCAAACGTGTTTGGGAAGAAAAAGTTAAAACTTTTAAAGCTACAAACATGTTTTGCCAAGCCTTGACATTACTTCAGAATTATCCAAACATGTTGGAGAGCAAAGAACAAACCTGAAAATAGGACCATATCTCTTGGTAAGAATGGAGAATACATCAGGGCCATATTTTGCAAGCAAGGGCAAGTGACCTAGGAAAGGAATTGCTGGAGGACCAGGCACTTTTCTTACACCCCAATATGGTCCATATAAGTATCCCAAAACTCCAGCCAATAAGACCAGTACAGTGCATATCACTGATACCATAGGTGGCCTTATTAAGGGCAGTAATATCTCTGCAAACTGCTGAAAATTTGCTGCTAAAAACTCCATTGTTGAGAGAAAGAGAAGAACAAGTCTAAATTCTTGAGAGTTGGAATATGGAGGAGTTCCTAAAGTATTTTTAATATGGGCTGTTGGGCTATGTCCTTGTTGAATGATTATGATATGAAAATGGTGGGTTCCTCCACCCCCACGAATCTTAATATTTTAGTTATTGACAGTGTTTACATGAATGTGACATCTGCATATATTATACGATGATTTCAAAATTATTAATTCAATCAAAATGGAGGGTTTGAAAGGTGTATTAGACTTAAATCAGTCATATCTGATCTGATATGAATGCTTGAGAAAATCTGCTCATGATGTTCAAATATCCAAAAAAGTTTAACCAAATTGAGGGTCAAAGAATAAAAGAACAAGGTATATACCACATGTTCCGTTCTCATATTTTTCGTCCTCATGCAATGTTTGTAATATATTTTTTTTTTTTTGGCTCTAGACCGCTCTCTTAATCACTATCCTCGTCTGAGTTCATCAAAGTTTGTCCATAACCCAACTCTGGTAAATCAAATCCCTTGTCGATATCGACATGTATATGTCCAAAAGTACCACACGCATAACGAAGTAGTAATAAAGCTATATGATCCTACCCTAAGTGCAGACCCGGACCAGTGTAAAAAGGTGGGGGAGCAGCTATTACTGTGCGATTTTCTATCCCTATTTTGCTCATATCTTTATGGATGCGGTCTATCACTGGATTACTAGCCACCGTCTAAAACGGGCTGGTTACCTCTCGCTGATCTTTACCCCGAAAATGCTGACTTGCAGATGCAGAAATTACTTAATCCACTAACTCTTCCTCCAAAATTACAGTTCCAAAAATGATCAATCAGCTTATTTTTCAACTCAATCTTCCACAAATCACCCAACATGACACTAATGGGTCTAGTAGGGTTTTGTTCCAAGTTGTATTTTGTTGTTGCTCCAAAGATTGTACCTTCGTAGTCTCGTGATAATCTAATGATACAACAAAAGCCACAGAATTAATGTTTTTGACATGATCACATTTTTCTCGAAAAAAAAAATTTTCTTTAGGGAGGGATATATTTTATTTTTCGGGTAATTCAGTCTCTCTTTCTCTCATCTGTCCATCAACGAAAGATGGAAGAGTATAAAAGTTTCAAGATTAAACCAATCAAATATATTTAATTAGTAATTTACATACAAACAAGTTTTTCGCAATTCAATTGCCTATAACTTATATCATTTCCATGTAAATTTCATATTTACAATCAAACACATCCTAAGTTTACGACATTTACATGCCACCTACATTAATGTTTAGTACTAGAGATGATAAAAGGCAATAGTCTAATAAATATGCTAATTTCTTTAGATAAGGAAACTTTTAAATTTTAAAAGAAGAAAAAAAAACGTAAGTTATCAAAACATAAACACGCTATGAGAAAGATAATTGCGGGCTTGGGACCACTGAGCCTCCTTAGCTGATATCCTGTCTGGATTTGGTTTTTTCACCTAGAATCAAGAAAAGGCATCTAAATCCTGTCGAGTAGTCGATAACTTTGACTCTCTTGTGGTCCACTAGAATAATCTATCAGAGATTTAATATTAATTGTCCATTAAAATGTAGCAGATTTCTTCAACTTAAAGAATTAATTTTGGTAGGAAAGTCTATGAGAATATTAATGTTTGGCATGACAGTGATATTTATTGAGATCCCTTTTGGTCCGTTTTGTCTTTGTGCTGATATCTGATTATTGTATCATATGCCACTTTATCATGTCATTTACAATATTCTTCGGTAGCTTTCACATACATTGCACTTGATGTTTTAGATAAGTTTTTCCTTGAATTTTTGTAATTTTGCTTTTGGACTAACGATTTCTACACCGCATGGGAGGCAAAATACTATAAATTATGTTTAGTACACAGTATTATAATTGATTAATCCTATGTTCGGGAGAGATAATTAGTAACTTTAGGAGGTATACCGGTGAAAATCATGAGATATGCGAATAACAACGGATAGTAATTTTGAATGTGTAATTGAAATTAAAATTTGACTTGATTAGATGATAAAAATAACTTTTAATTTCCCAAAAATATTTTCCAAAGACTAAATAACATAATAAGCTCGATTCAATTCTCTTTGTTACTTATTAGAGTCGAATTAACGACTAGTCCATTTTGCCCCTGTTTGACAAGCATTATTTCAAAAAAATAAAAATTTCTACGGACTCATTTTTAGTCACATATTTACAAAAAAAAATTTTTGCACGTAAATAAAAAAAAATCCTACTTTTTAACTACATATTCTTCGAAAATCATTATTCAAAGCTCTATTTTACTCAAATAATGATTGTCAAAGAAGTGTAAAATAAGCTAATTACAAATGCTAATCAAGCACAAGCAACTTTCAGTGGCAATGGACACTCCATATGTAAATTGGCTTTGTTGCGGATTGAACTGCCCTCAGTTGTGCCATTGTACCCAACTTTCCACTAAAAAATAAAAACCATATATCTTCCCACCAAACTATATAGAACTTGTATAAGCCAGGCCCCTACCCCCAAGAAAGACATGACGATGGTGAAAAAGGATCTCCACCAGGGTTGTTTGGATCATAATTTAGGAGCCAATCTGTGAAGGAAGGGATCTTGTGAATCGGGTCGAGGATCATGATTCTATTCAATATTATTTATATTAATATCTAATATATTGAATATAGATAAATATTTGATTGTTAATAACAAATAAACAAAGGAAATCTGCACTTTTTGCCTTCAACTTTTGCAAAATTTAACAAATATATCTCCTCAATCTTTTTTTAGAATAATCCATCTCAAACCTTTCAATTATGTAGCGAAATTCGTCATCATCTCCATCTAGGTCATTAAGGAAAAATTGCAAATACAGTCCCGTACGTTTTCAAAAAGTATGCATAAATTTCACTTAAAACAATTAATTATATTAATATATCTATTTTTTTAAAGAAAAATTCATCATTTCCAATCAAGTTTACCCGCCCCACCAATCCTAATCGATCCGCGGTCAAACACCAGCACAAGCTTTTCATAATCCGAAGTAATTGTCGTGATTTGCATCAACCAATCCTTTCGCTACAATTGAATATAAAATACTCAGTTTGCACTATTAAAATCGTGTAACACAGAGAGAACTATATACACAAATATTGAGACAGAGAGAGATTAGAGTAGTTTTTTGATAAAATGGCAATCGAATGCCATAAACAATTTGGAAAAATAATAATTGAACGACGTTTGTACCCAACAACACCTTATAACGCGAAATTAAGTAATCAATAAAAAAAGCAAGTCACTTATTTATTGTTTTTAGATGATTAAATTCAATGTCAAATTAAATCATAAATGTCAACCATGCAATATAAATCAAAAGCAATAAAGGTAACACCAAATTTGGTAACAAAGGAAAACGTTTTTCCCCTTGAAGAATTCTTCACAGGTAACAAAAACCTCCGAGCAAATGTTGCCAAATGATTCACTAGAAAAGATAATATAGAGTTGGTCCAGACACAATTAAACCTTAGTAGACTCGATCACCCAACCTGTAAATCACTAAAGAACCTCTTCAAGTATGCAACATGCACTTTCCAGGACTCTGACCTTCATTTCTCTCCGCATGGATCATCAAGAATGAATTCATTCTGGAACAATTGTAACTTTAGATGTCTCTTCCAAATTTCAGAAACCTGAAGACTTATAGGTGAATGTAATGATTTTTGGTATTTGATCTTTGGGTTGAATCAAGAGACTTATTGAATGTGTTATTGATCTTCAATAATATGTTCTCTTGAGTGAAAATAGATTCAACACAATTTTAGGGCGGACAAAATATATTGAGCACACTTTTGGGACGAACTATGTTCAGGTATTTATAATATAAAGTGTTTGAGGTTTAACATAATTTTAAAAACTAATGAAATTTCGAAAAGATATCACCCTAGATATCACCACCGCTCGAGCGGTAACGATTAGTTAGTGCGAATTCAAGAATGTTGGTAAGGTAGGACGGTCATTGACCATCGACCGTCGACTACCGCAGCAACGAGACAATAAATTAATAATCAATTAAATCATATTAAAAATTCTTTAATCATTATATAAATGCACTAAAATAAACCATTTGCATGCTCCCTCTAGTCGAATAAAGAAATCCTTGGATATTTCAAAACAAGCTCGCGTATGTTAAACTCAACACCACGATCCTTTCAAAAATGCGCCAATCTATCAACCTCCACTTTTTTCTTAATCGTCAAGCACAAGAGCTCGTGAAAAATACCCACTGCTCACTTTTCGTACCTTTCAACTCCTCTACAACTACGATTACAAAACGAATGCTAACGCTTTCCATTATTTCATACGGCTTGACATACGTAAGCCTTTGCCAATTCCTTAATTTCTCCCTAAATCTAGAACTATCATAAACCCTGTTGGGAAATTAATTGGAAATGCATATTTTATCTCGAATTCACTCAACCATTTCTCTCTATACTCATTTTCTCTCCCTATCTCAACCTCCACCCGTGCCACATTACTCGATCTCTCATTATTTTCATTCCTATCAACCAATCTAAAAACATTATTATAATTTCGAATAATGGACTCCCTAAAATCTTCAGGTAAACCCAGTTCTCTCCTAATCAATCTAATTACATGTAAATGAATTTTCCAATTCATAGACATCATTAATATCTTTCGTATCTTAACCATATTAATATCTTCCATTTTACATAAAATTTCATCTTCACGCTTGGAAACATTTAGCTGAATCAGGTGCATAAATATCTCAAACACATGGGGAGTATTATACTATAAAAGCGCTTGCAAACATTTCGTTGAATTGGGTGCGTTAATACCTCGAACACAAGGGGATATTTTGTTGGAATTTAGTTTAGAGAATGAAAATAAAATAAGTATGGAAAGTGACTTTTGTGTTAAATTTCGACCAAGCATTCGGACTTGATTCGATAGTCAAACGTCGAGTAGATCATCGTGGTTATTTGGAATCTAAAAACTAATTCCGGATGAATGAAAAATTGCGGTTCAAAGTTGGATAGAAAATATGATATACGGGCTAGAAAAATGATTAACTCCATTGCTCGAGAGAGCTCGAGCGATGAGACTGTCACAAAAGCGAAAGCGACAGGCTAACGACAGCAAATGCTACGACATTTGGCAAAGGTTGCTGAGTTTGGGGCGC
>CAIGRK010197755.1:0-21392 GCA_903798315.1 Fraxinus greggii | reverse complement strand
TTTCTTTCAATTGTGTTTCAAACTCTCTACAATTTGTAATCAAATTTTCTTTCGTCCCGAAACGACCGAGAAAAGGTGGAAGGTAGTCTAGTGGAGCAGACTACTGCCGCAAGATGTCCCTTTCTGTGCTAAGAAGAAAGGCACCCCGTGAAACAGAGGCTGTGTAAAAATGGAGGGATTCTGGTTAAAATTTAACTTTCGTCAAGACAAAATGTAAATAAATACATTTATCCCGTTTAAAGACGGAAATTATGTACTTGTCGAGCTTTTGATTGAATAAAAAATGAATTGGTTCTCAAATAAATTCAACAAGTTTAAACATACTTTTAATCAAATTGATCCATATGGAATGCATTGAGAAAAACTCGATTATTGACCAATTCTTGTTAAACCTTTATTTGTATAGTACTATTCACACCTTCACTACACTGTTGATTGAGCAGAATCCACCTGCCGGCTTCAAACAAATTTATTCATATTTATCAGTGTCTTTTCTGTTAGTCTTTTGAGTTTTGTTAGCACTCGTAATCCTTTCTCATTATCCATCAATGAGAAGTGATCTTTCAGCCAACTGGCAATAATTAGACGGCATTTTCGAGCTTTTTAAGTAACCATTTTCTTGGAATTCAGATCATTAACACGATGGATCGAATTCATTTGTGGGTAGTTTTTATGGCGTTTATCGTACTCTTATCTGTGACAAGTGCAGAAACCGTACAAGTGAGAGAAGCATTAGTCCAGTTCCTGCAAAAACTTGCTCCTGGAAATAATCCAGGAGAAGAAAACTGGGGTTGGAATATGAGTTCTGATCCTTGTATTGATGCCTGGAAAGGGATTTCTTGTGATAAAAGTATGCAATTTGTTAAAAAAATTGTACTTGATCAGCTGAATTTCACTGGTGTTCTTGATGCTGCTTCTGTGTGTTCGGCGAAGAATCTGGCAGTACTTAGCCTGAACAACAATGATGTTTCTGGGATTTTACCAGTCGAGGTATCAAATTGCACTCGTTTGACACATTTGTATCTACATGGAAATAGTTTCTCCGGGGATCTCCCTGGATCCTTGTCAAGATTAAGTAATTTGAAGAGACTTGTAATATCAGACAATAGCTTCACAGGTGGGATACCGGATATTTCAGGAGTCTCGGGATTGCTCACTTTTCTTGCTCAAAACAATCAGTTCGATGGAGTTATACCGAAGTTTGAGTTCTCAAATCTCAAAGAATTCAATGTCTCTAACAACAATCTCAGTGGGAGTATTCCTGATGTTGAGGGTCATTTCAATGCAAGTAGCTTTTTAGGCAATCCTGGATTATGTGGAGAGCCATTGCCTAATGCTTGCTCTCCCCCTCCTCCTCCGACTGAAAAGAAAGGTCTGTCGAGCAAGATGTATCTTATGTATCTCGGATATGCTCTTATCGGCCTAATTCTTGTTAGTCTCATTGCCGTCAAAGTGATACGGAAAAACAAGAATAAAGAGAGGGAGATTGCAAAAAAGGGCTCGCAAACAGATGCAATGAAAGACAAGATTAGTAGCAGCACTTCTAGTGAGTCGAAAAGAGGAGGAAACATATCCGAGTATTCAATAACATCTGTTGAAAGTGGGATGACTTCATCGTCGCTTGTAGTTCTATCGAGCCCAGTGGTCAACGGGCTGAAATTCGAGGATTTGCTTCAGTCTCCGGCTGAATTGATCGGAAGAGGTCGACATGGAAGCCTATACAAGGTCACACTTAACAGCAGAGTGACTCTTGCGGTGAAAAGAATCCGGGATTGGAATATTTCTAGAGACGATTTCAAGAAGAGGGTGCATAGAATAGACCAAGTGAAGCATCCACATGTAATGCCTGTTGTTGCCTATTACTGTTCAAGGCAAGAACAGCTCTTGGTTTATCAATTCCAGGACAATGGCAGTCTCTTCAAGCTTATTCATGGTAAGTTATTTCTTTTTATAATTTTTATTCAGAGAAATATTCATTTTTGGATTCTATTATGTAGATATAGCATTGGGTTCACTTGAAACATTAGCATAAATATTTACCCAATGCTGCATGGGGGCTTAAAGGACTGAGCAAATGTTGGACTCAGTAGAGTTAATCATACTGCACACATCCCCTCGACCTCAAATTCTAGATATTCCTTACATTTATTAGGTTTTTCAATGTTCTTATTTTAGGCGGCCGGTTTTGTGTGTGAGAGACGTGAGAAAACTTGTATTCTTTTTCCATATTATAGGTAAAACCATCTACTAATGTGTGGATGTAACTCTTATCTTGAGCTTGAACTACTATAACCTTGGGCTTAACCCGTAAAAGATCGTAATTTTCTAATACATTGATGCTAATTTTCAGGATCACAAAATAGGCAATTATTTGACTGGGGAAGCAGATTAAGCGTTGCAGCCAGAATTGGTGAGGCATTGGCTTTCATGCACGAGGGACTTAAAAGAGATGGAATTGCACATGGCAACCTAAAATCTTCAAACATTTTGCTGAACAATGGAATGGAGCCCTGCATAAGTGAATATGGTTTAGCAGTGGTTAACAATCAAGATCGATCATTTCTCCCTCCTAATGACATCTCCCTGGAAAATGCGTCCCCGATAAACAACGCGTTCAAGGCTGATGTTTATGGATTCGGCGTCATACTTCTTGAGCTGCTGACTGGGAAGCTCGTCCAGAACAATGGGTTCGACTTAGCCCAGTGGGTGAATACGGCTATAAGAGAAGAATGGACGGTCGAAGTTTTTGACAAGACATTGGTTTCGGAGGGTGCAAGTGAGGAGAGGATGGTGAATCTTTTGCAAATAGCTCTAAAGTGCATAAATTCATCACCAGAAGAAAGGCCAAGCATGAGGGAAGTTTCTGTAATCATAAACTCTATTAAGGAATATGAAGAGAAATCTCTCAGTTCTGAGGCCTGATTTAAAATTTGATCAGGCATAAATTTCATGAAATTTCTCAGATGGCAAACTCATCTGATTATAAATCAGTGCATATTCTTTTCTTTGCAATTTTTTTAGTTCCTCTCCAATGTACTAATTATACGTTCATTCGCACTTGTTGAAGACATAATTTAAGTAAATAAATTTATTGCTTATGATCTAAGACTACTTTAAACAAATAAACACGTTTTGAAATTCTACAAAGTCATTATAGGCGACGATTTGAAGTCGTGCCGTCACTTATTTATCAAAATTGATTAATCTGTGTACCCTTTGATGAAAGTGCATCGAGCCTCGATGTGGGGTTTGTTTAACCTTAACAACTTAAACGTTGTACAATATGGTATTAGAGTAGGTAAAGAAACTTAGTCTGAATTTCGTCTCTCCATTTATGAAAAATATGCACGTCATGAATCTAGCACGAGAAAGCAAACTGAGCATTAAAACGCTCTTTAACACCATCTAACTCGTTCTTATGAATCATAGTAATTCATTATTCTGCACTAACACAAATCGTCTCAATTGTTTAAACATATTAATTATGTCATTAGAATTGAGCAGAAATGGTTAAATAAATAAACTCAAAATATTATTTACAAGTTCCTGGATTAATTGAATCATTGAGGACGGCATTTTGGACAAATGACAAATTTCACTAACTCTTTCATTTGTCCAATTGACCAATTATTGTTTAACCAAAAGGAAAAAAAAAGACAACATTAAACAATTCTTGTACATTTTTCTTAATTATAAACATAAACAAGTGAAAGGTAAACCCATATCTTCCTTTTCTTTCTTATTTTTAACATAGATAAAATTAAGTGACTTAAATGACTTAAATTTTATCTTCAACACGTTTTTTATGTTTAGGTGGCGTTGAGACTTGGACGTATTCTTTTGTCAAGCTCTAATAATAGGTTAATTATCTTATTTAAAAGTCTAAAATGTTACGACGTGACAACAACTATTCATTTAAATCTTGCCTTCAATATGTTCCTTAGCCCCTATTTGATCTACATTAAAATTTTCATTTTCATTCTTCTACTCATTTTCAACTACACATTCTTCAATAAAATAATATTTTCTATCACATCAATAACTGTTTCTTCTTTTCATACCACACGTTCTCCATTAATTTACTATTCCAAAATATATTCTTTCAAAATAACGTGGCTCAAATGCACCCTTAACATATAGAATGATTCATATTTTTCTAAGATGTATATAATTTCTCATAGATAGAGGATGAAGAGACTTCAACTAAATTTTTTTTACCTAATTCTGATATCTTAATAACTATTTCATCGAAAAAAGTTTAAATGACGAGAAACGATTTGCATGTATTAATGTAAAATCTTGTAAATCTCAAAGTAACTTAGCGTCTTCTGGCTAAATTTTTAAATATTTATAAATAAGAATAGTAGTAGTTCTCACGAAATATATGGATAATATTGAACAATAGTTATTAATGTGCGGTTGAAATTAATGTTTGACTGTTGACTGAATTTATAAATTATTTTATGAATTTGTATCCTAAACTCCAATTTTCTAGAACTCCTTTTTTTAAATAATAATATATAAATTATTTTTAACTATACATTTTATGAGATTCCAACTTTTATCAACTTTTCAATTATAAAATCATTAACTTTATCAAAATCTACTAAAAATCTGATTTACTCAAACCAAACAGAGGCTAAATCTTTAACAATCACAACGTCATTGTCTCTTTTAACACGATCTAAAGCAGGGAGAGATCTAGGGCCGGATTACAAGTCGGGCTAATACGTAAAAAAAATAAAATTATACAAGAAATTTTTTTTACTTAAATTTTTTTTCTATTAAAAAAAAATTCAATGGGCTGGACCGGGCTACACCAGATCCGTCCCTGATCTAATGAAAATCTTATTGAACGTGGGTAGTACGATATGTATAGATAAAAATATTTATTTTATAAATATTGAATAATTGATATAAAATAAAAAGGAATTCCAAATACAGTTAGATTTTGGCGCCAGTAGCTTTGTTCAACTTCTCATGGCTACCCGCTTTCTTCTCCATTATTACTTTCTCTCACAGAGGGTTTCTCCTCATCCATTCTCTCTCAATGATCGGCCACAGCTATGTCGATGATGAACAATTTCCACCGGGAATCCACGAAGCTCCTTCATCACCTCCCCCTTCCCAAACCCTCCTCCCTCATCTACGGTAACAATCAACCATGGTGGTGCCAGATTCTCGACCCCAATGGCGAAGTCGTTACCAAATGGAATCAAATATTTTTAGTCACCTCATTAATAGCTCTTTTTGTGGATCCACTCTTCTTCTACCTACCTAACATTAGGGCCGAAAGCTGCATGTCCACGGACTTCGCTCTGGCCATTATTGTTATTCTTGTGCGCTCCATTGTGGATCTGTTCTCCGCGCTTCAGATTTTGATGAAGTTCCGTACTGCGTATGTGGCTCCAAGTTCCCGGGTTTTTGGAAAGGGTGAGCTTGTGAGGGATCCGAGGAAGATAGTGATTCGGTATTTGAAAACTGATTTCGTTATTGATCTGGCTGCTGCCCTTCCCCTCCCTCAAGTAAGGTTTCTTTTTTGGTTCAATTTTTAGCCCGAACTCAATTTTTGTGTACTTGATTGTCTGTTTAGGATTTTTGTATTCACAAAAGTTAATTTACTAATTTTATAAGGAATTTGGTGAGCTCATTTTCGATTTGAGACAGAAATTAAAAGCAAGGAAAAGCCATGAGTTTGTAGACTTGCAGTTTTTTTCAATTAAGAGCGGCCTATCAAATTCTACTAAAATTGATACACATTGTTAAATATGAATTTCTATAGGCTATACAAATGAGGTAACCAAAGAACTAAAAATTACAATATGTGGTTTACTCAAAAATGGGGATTCATTACACTGGACTATCCAATTAATTCCAATTTCAGAAAATAAGACGTCATAGGAATGCATAAACCAAAGATATTTTGCACAATATTAATTATTCATAATTTTCCATCTTTAAAGGGAAAATATTGCAGTGACAGCTTGATTCCGTCAAGCACTCAAGTGGAAAACTACCATACTTCTTCAAAACTTCTTGTGTGGTGGTTTTCCAAAAAAAATGAAAAATTGGTGCTCTTTGGCTTCCAAGTGCATGCTATGAACTCGAGATGGTGTTTGGAAGATGTTTTGACTTGAATTTCATTTAAATGTCCCCCTTTTCAATTATTTTGAAGAAGATACCATCATCTTTATGTATAAAAGAGGTAATTGGTCTTGTTCTTTGACTTCAAAATCCTGCTGAGCGAAATTTTACATGTAGTCCTTTTTGTCAGTTACTTGTGATCCATAGGAAGTTTAGTGATGCATAGTATGACTTGTTGATTAGTTTTCCTTGTTTCTTTATTTCATGTATGAAGGTGTTTTTTTCTTTCAGTTTTTAGGATGATGGTCACTAATATGAATTCTGGTTATTAAAGTGTTTTTCCTCCTGTTTCATTTGGCAGTTTGTTGTTTATCTAGCGATGCCATTAGTACGAACACACACACGATCGGCTGCTCATACCAATCATGCCATTTCTTTGGTCATCATCCTACAGTATGTACCCCGGCTTGTTGTTATTTTCCCCTTGAACAGTCGAATTGTAAAAAACACCGGTGTTGTAGCGAAGACTGCTTGGTCAGGAGCAGCATATAATCTCCTTCTGTATATGTTAGCAAGTCATGTAAGAACCAACTAAATTTGTAAACATATTAATCCTCTCTTTTCCTCCATATTTTTACGTGCAATTATTTAACCTCCTACTATTTTTGTTAAGAAAATGAAAAACTGTCAGATATAATATGAATTTAGTAAGTTCAATATAGTAATCATTCTTTTCAAATCGTTGGTGTAGGTTTTAGGAGCTGCATGGTATTTGATGTCTGTGGAGAGGCATTTTTCATGCTGGAAGCAGCAATGTAGGAAGGAGCAACACGGCCGTACTCCTTGTAGTATTCGTTATTTTGATTGTCTACATATCCCCGATGCAAGGACTGTTGCTTGGTTGAACTCTACAAAAGTCTACAAAAATTGTAATGCTCGAATCAAATCCACTGATTTTGATTTCGGAATGTTTGCTGATGCATTCAAGGATCAAGTCACTTCAGCAGATTTTGTAGATAAATATTTCTACTGTCTCTGGTGGGGTTTAAGGAATCTTAGGTAAGTTTATTTTATTTCTTGAGATCACTTGGAAGCTTAGCCCCATTCAATAGCTTATCCAATGTACTTGCTGTGGAATAATGATATGATCTCAACCAACTTTTCTCATCCTTATGCAATACAAAATTCTTGCCTATAGAGATGATACTCAACAGTAGAATATATTTCCCTCGATAATGTATATTATATTCTGTTATCAGCTTTCAGAATATAAAAAACAAAGTGCGGAAGCCATAAATATTATCTCCAACAACAGCATTCAGATTCAAAGGTCTTTCTATGTAAATAGGAATTAGAAATTGAGCTGTCTAGTCTATTCAAGAATTAAACTAAAACCCTTTATTCTCTCTATATTTTTTTGACATATCTTTCTCCCATCAAAGAGATCAAATAAATAGGAGATAGATGACAGTTACCTCCTGTCAGCATATGCCCACATTATACGGGAAAAACTGGTTGTTAATGACTTATTGGGATGATTATTCTTAGTGGGATATTGACAGTGTTATCCTCATAATGTGTCAATATAGTGACATGATTTAATGGACGTAGCCTTCACATAATATATGCCCAACATAATCCACTCCTGCGTATAAGTTAGAACTTAAAAATAGGGTTCTTTTCAGGGAAGTTCCAGATAATAAGTTTTGCACTTTTTTTTCTTTTTCTTACATTTTTTTTCCACTTGTTATGCTTAAACAAATCTATATATAAATTGTTTGGTTTACATAATTTTTATCTGATTCAAAACTTTAAGTTCAATTTTCATTCAAACACACATCTGCTACTCATCTTTCTAAGGAGGTCAAAAAGGAAAATAAGCAACATTATACCTCGAACCCAGATCATTTAGTTTCAAATGTTGGATTTGGTATCATGAATCTCGACTAGCTATAGCTTGTGGTGGGGTTGAGGGGAAGATTTCTTAAAATTACCTTTGTCAAACCATTGGCTTTGCAGGGAGAAAAGAATGTGGAAGAGGAAATTTGAATATCAGTTCAATTCACTAGTTTATATAATTAAAAAACCATTGTCCTACTTAAAATGTCCAGTAAATAAGGCTACAAGATGACCATCTTGAACCAAAACACACTATTCCTCACCTGATAGATCACATGCTACCTCAAAATCTCTAGAAAAGAAACAAAGTCAGGGTGTCTTAAAGCAGGGGCCTTTGTCAATATTGCCTTATTGTTAAGGTTGTCCTTTTGGAATGACGGGGTCCAAAGGAACTAACCCGTTTTCATGCCATCGGTGATGGGGATTCTAATTGCACTAAAGTCCTTCATAAACCTTGGATGGAATTAGGGCAACCATGAAGCTTCTTTTGATGTTTTGGTTTCGGGCCATTCTCGAATTGCCTTAACTTTCTAATTGTCAGCAGAATTGCATTCAGTAGATTTTATGTACCCTAAGAAAAGGACCTGTGGCTGCATGCACATTTGCTGTCGTTGGCATATAAATTTTCAGCACAAAGATTATGAAAGACTCGCCTAAGATGATCTATATTTGCTCTCTGAGACCGACATTAAATGAGAATGTCATTGAAATACACGACAATAATTTCCCAATAAAATGGCACAAGACATCAATCACGATCCTCCTAAAAAGTACTAGGAGCATTAGGTATCTGAAAGGAATAACTAACCACTTATATGAGCCATCATGAGTATTAAAGGAAGTTTCCAATCACCTCCAGGTCTGATACTAATTTGATGGTATCTGCTACAATTGTCTATTTCAGAAAACCTAGTGAACCCGGCCAGCTCGTCCTACAAATCCTCAATGCAATTAAACATTATACTTGTGTATTTATTCTAATATTGATATATGTATGGTGTAAATATGACAATGTATTTGTATACATTTCTTTTCCAAAAGTTAGGTGTTTTTTCAAAAGAAATAGTGATTGCAGACTTCTTACAGCATTTTTGGCTAAGATTAAAATTTGCTTAAACATAATAATAAGTAATTTTTTGCTTCCAAACATGTTTGTATGGGTTAGTTTTTGTTATAAGTACAAGAAGTTACTTATTTCATAAATTATTTACTTGTAAGTAAATATTTTAAGCTTAGCCAAACATGCACTTAGTCATCTTGCTGGCAGCTTGCTTCCTTACTCTCGACTTGAGTTTTCATTTATAAATTTCAGCTGGGATGAATCAATATGCACCTGTGCTTCCCATATTTTCTTGTGAAGACTTAAAATCCTCCTCCATTTATGCTTACTCCATGCATATTAAATCTTTCTGTTTGCAGCTCATATGGACAAAGTTTGAATACAACAACTTATGTAATTGAAACAATCTTCAGCAGTCTAATTTGTCTTATGGGTTTAGTTTTCTTTTCGCTCCTGATAGGAAACATGCAGGTATTGCCTCTCCCTCCTTAATTCACAGTTATGATATTGTCATAATGTCCTTGTATTATATATTACAAACAAACATATATACTAGTTTTCTGAGCTTCTCTATTGTCTATTCTATTTTTCGCGAGTCATATGTCATTATCATACACAAAAGTCTGGCAAAGTATACTTCTTAGATAGCTGATACAATTTACTGTTGTAAATAAGAAGAAAATCTCATCTCGTTATGTCCAGCGATGAAAATAAAACATGTTAGAAAATGATGGCCAAAGTCAGTTTATTATTGATTTGAAGAAACAATTTTAGCAACTTAGAATTTGAAGCTATGCGTAGTTTATTGATTTAAGGAAATAATTATAGTGACTTAGAATTAGAAGTTAAGTAACACTTCTTTACTGATTAAGAATGATTTTTCCTCATGCATTGTTCTCTGGATGGTATTCTTTCCTGCTATTTAGTTTTTCATTAAAATGTAAAATGTGGTGTATTTTACCATCTACATATTTCCTGTCATCAAGAGATTCCTACAATAATGGACTGCAGTCGAGCTGGAATCAAGCTCTTCATTATGATACAAGTTCTTTATTAATGTCAATTCCTCAGCTTTTAGTGCTCTCTTGAATTTTATGGATTAGCTAAATAGGAATTGATTCAATCCATATCCTTATTTGCTAATAATAGGTACAAATCTTGCTCAAATGAAGATGTATTCGACTGTATTGATATCTAAAAAACAAGAAAAAGAACAAGTTTCTTTGATACTGTGTGATTGACAATGGTGTTATATCTCTGACTTTTATATGTTGTTTCATATTTGAAGACCTATCTGCAATCTATGTCAGCACGACTTGAAGAATGGAGGGTTAGACGACGAGATACTGAGGAATGGATGAGGCACCGCCAACTACCTCCAGATCTGCAGGATCGTATTCGTCGATTTGTTCAATATAAATGGCTTGCTACAAAAGGAGTAGAGGAAGAAGATATTTTGCAATCTTTGCCATTAGATCTGCGACGCCAAATTCAGAGTCATCTTTGTCTAGCCCTAGTTCGTCGGGTGAGTTCATTTTCATATCATCTCCTATTTGCGGATCAAGTAATTTAGGAATACACCATTATGCACTGAGAAAGAGTAGTCTTCTGAAACAATGTGTATCTGTACGTAGTGCTCATTTCTCAAATTTCAATTATGCTAATTTTTTATGTTTGTGTAAAAATATATCTTATACTTTCTGATTTTATAATTTGAACTAAAATTTTACTATCTTCCTTTATGGCAGAAGTTACTGAAAAAAATAAATAAATTTGGTGATAATGTTAAGTTAGAAGCTTGACCTAGAGGCTCCTGGACCACCCTATCACTAGAGAATCAAATGATCATTAAATCTCAATTTCTTTCTTTATCTTGTACTATCTTTATTTCTTCTTTATTTTATTGCTGATGCATTTTATTTTGTTTCCAGGTTCCTTTCTTCTCACAAATGGATGACCAACTTCTGGATGCAATATGTGAACGCCTTGTTTCATCTTTGAACACCAAAGATACATACATTGTCCGTGAAGGAGATCCAGTAAACGAGATGCTTTTCATAATTAGAGGCCAACTTGAAAGCTCAACAACTAATGGTGGACGGTCTGGATTCTTCAATTCCATTACTCTTAAACCAGGGGATTTTTGTGGTGAAGAATTGCTAACATGGGCCTTAATGCCTGCTTCGAACGTCAATCTTCCAGCTTCTACTCGGACAGTTAAATCAATTACTGAAGTCGAGGCCTTTGCACTTCGCTCTGAGGACCTAAAATTCGTTGCAAATCAATTTAAACGTCTACATAGCAAGAAACTACAACACGCTTTTCGCTACTATTCTCACCAGTGGAGGACGTGGGGTGCTTGCTATATACAAGCCGCATGGAGACGTTTGAGAAGGAGAAAGCTTGCAGATGAATTAGCAAGACAGGAGAGCTTGTATTACATGCAATGGCCAGAGGACGAGGACGAGTATGCTGATAAACAAGAAAATAAGGCTTCTGAAAATGCACAGCAACTTGGAGCTACCATACTGGCGTCAAAATTTGCTGCAAATACCAGAAGAGGGGCTGCTCAAAAGGTCACATTTGTCGAGCCTAGTGATTCTAGCTTACGAATGCCCCAGATTTTTAAACCAGCCGAGCCTGATTTTTCTTGAGATCATAAAGCCACCGGAGAATTAATTGATTCTTGAATGGCATGAGCAGTCATGATATAAACATATATAAGCTTTTTGTAACTGATTTTGACACACTCCTTTAGAGTTCTTGCTTGGTTCTTTGTAGTTGAGGTTTCCCTGAACATATGGAAACAAATTAATGTTTTAGATAACCTGCAAAGAGAAAATATTGTAAGTTTTGATTGCTATTTTCAAGATTATTAACATTTTTGGATCATACTATGATATTGCATATTCCAATTTAAGATGTTTCTGCTCAACTCTCTGGATGTCTGAAACATGGCAAAATGCTGTCTTTAGGTATAAACTGCGATAGCATGTTTGGTAGGGAAGATGAGTTGATGCATGTAAAACCTCGATGATGTTACTTATTTCGGAGTTGATTGGGTAATTTCTTATCAATTCTTATCGTTAATTTATAGTTTTGTGGTTATGGTATACTACTATACGTGGATTAAATCTTCAACTTCGAGAGATCGTGATTCTGTCATCTGGGAATTTTATTTATGTTTGAATTAATCATCTAAATGAAAAGATTATGGGATCAATGATCCAGTGGTTCCATTTTCTACTACTATTGACAAACGAGAATGTGTGTGGGGGTAGAGGTGTAAAACAGTGTGTTGGGTTGTGTCCGTGTCTACTAGGCCAACACCATTCACTTTCTACATTCTGAAGTTAAAAGAAAAAATAAATAGCAAGATTTGGTGGGACAACCCTACACGCCTCGACACCTCTAGTGTCTTTTTTGTGCTGCTTGGCTTGAAAGAAAAATGAGTTCCATTACTCTTTTTAGTAATAAATTCTCTCTTCAAACATGTTTGTTTTTCTACAATAAAGTGCGTTATATAACAACAGTAACGATAATCACGTAAAATTATGGCATGCAGAGGTTTAGTACTGTTGCTTTATGTTTGATCGGGAAGAAATTAATCTACCAAATTTGATCGGAAAGAATATGTCATTCGTTAGTGAGATTCTCAAATTGCGGAGGCTTGATTAGATTAAGCAGACATCGATTTAAGTTGATAATAAAACCTAGTCTCTATTTGATAAAGATTAAAATTTGGATTTTAATTTAAATTTAAGTCAAATTTAATTTTATTCACATATTTTATGGATGCACAACTTTTTAATTACATACTTCTATTAAAAATCTAATTTTAATCTCCACCAAACATGAGCCTAATTTCATGGAGTGGAAGTATCAGGATGACTTTTCTACTTGTTTCCATTAGAGGATTGATTATGAAACCATAACGATAGGTTGAGATCTATTTTGCTCTTCTTTAAGAGTTAAGGACTAATTTGCACAATCTCATAACAGTTACGACGTCGTAGATTTTGCTTGGCGTCTAATATAGCTTTGTTCTAGAAAATTCTACCCTCAAACTCATTCCCAGATTTGTGAAAACCAATCAATTAGCCGATTGCTACTTTCGATTATCATCTCTGTAAGTTGATTCTCTTTTCACTTTCAATTTTTTTGTTTGTCTGTAAATTCTCGTAATCTGCAAAACAGTAACGAGTCTGGAAGGAGATGGGGTTTGGCGGTTTTACCGGAAATTTTGATGTATGCTTCTATGTACTCATTCCTGTATAAATCCCGTATATTTACTGGAATATTGTATTTTGTGTTGGGGGTAGGAATGGCGACCGAACAGCCAAAGCCGGCGACTGAGGACCCAAAGATCGATCTCTTTGAAGACGATGACGAGTTTGAGGAGTTCGAAATTGGTCAAGGTAATTTTTTGGAATATTTTTTCGCTCTTCCTATCATTGTGCCTTTCCTCTATAAATTTCAAGTGTTATGTTCGGATTTTGTTGAGTGTATGTGTGAATCTCCGCTGTTTATTTGGATTACTTCTGGCCAATCTTTCAAAGTGGTCGTATCGGTCTTTCAGGTGGGGAATGATTGACTTAGCTACAAAGACAATATATTCTAATCTAATTAATCTAATGCAGAAGTAAACCAAGCATAATTGACACACTTTTTTACATGCGAAAAAAAAAAATGAAATTCATTGTGAAGGGAAAAAACCACGAGATGTATTTTGATTTCAACTTCCACTAAGTCACCATGGATTTTCAAGTTTATCTCTATAAAATACTAGTGGCTGACAATGTCATCAAGAATAAGCATCTACTTGAACATAGGCATCTATAATTAATCTTTTGTTTGTGACTTCTTTTGGTGCTTCATATGATGATCAATCTAATTCTGCTTTATTAGAGGGTCAGTCATCCCGTCAATCTGGCTTAAAGCTCAAATAAATTCCTCCAGATATCATTACTATGTAAATTGGAACTTCCTCGCTAATGTTGGGAGAAGGCCTTGTTGTAACTTTACTAAGTAGGCAAACCTTTTGAATTAAAGGGTCGTGAGAACTCTGTTTAATGCCTCGTTAGGAGATACTAATTGATTTTGTATTCCATCACGTTTGCCAGTGATAGTTAAAAAGGAACTATTAAGCTCAGATTGAGCTCAAAATTGGACCCTGGACCTGGATGTGAACGCATATGTCAAGGACCCAAGGTTATAATCTTCTACATTGCAAGAAGAGAAAGTACAATATCTAGAGTAAATACATCATTTGGAAGTAGATTCTTTAAGTCCCAAAATGTTGCAGCCATGAATTCAAATTCTAGTTGCTCAAGAGACTAGTGACCATAAATCTGCCTGACATGCTTATGTAAAAACAAAATGAGAGGCCATTATAGCAGAAAATTCTCTTAACCCTTACTTTCTCATTAAAAACAGGCTGGTCTCTACAGTTTTAAAGTTCGCTGTCAATTGGGGAAGAGCACCACTTGGGTAGTGAAACTTGGTATATAGTATTATTACCATTAACACTTGTATTCAGAACCTTGCAACTTGTTAAAATCCTGCTTATGGCAATAAAGTTCTACATTGTATTTGTACATCACCTTACAATTCCCTTTGTCTAATAGTTCACTCAACCATTGTTCATATGTAATGTATTTAGGTATAGACATCTTATTAATATATGGATTACATACATATATATGTATATCTACACATGCACAAACATCGGGTTAGACAGCTAAAAGTAATATGAATAATAATAAATTTACAAATTGGCTTTTTGGTTAGGGAAGATGCTCTTCTCAAGTGAAATATTGGGTGTCAACTATAACCCGTCATTTATTTGTTGTTCAGTTTACAATGGAGCATGTACCGTCATGGTATAACTGGAAATTTTTGGTTCACTGTGGAAAAGATAGTAAAACAAAATGAAGCTTTTCCGCATAATATACCTGAGAATTATATGTTTATTAGAACTATGTCAAATATTTAATAGTCCTTGAGTATTCAATAAATGCAAGTGTAATTCAAATGCAGGTGTGTTAGTGTTAAAATATAAATTGCAGTTTAAAGAAGATCCTCTCGTGCTATGAGTTCTCCAATAGTAGCTTAATCTGTGAATCAACACTGTTTGTGTCTGAAAGATTTAACTCCTCTAAAAGTTCATTCTTGTTTTATTCCATTTCATTTTGAAATCTTGGAGTCTTTGATTTGATATTTTAAGTTTCGATACAAGGTAGAGCTTTTCATCAGTAAAACATCTTTCTTGCGTTTCTCTGATTGTTAACTGTTCGTGTGAAATTGGTAGAGTGGGATGACAAAGAAGAAGGCAAGGAAGTGACTCAGCAATGGGAAGATGATTGGGATGATGATGATGTCAATGATGATTTCTCCCTGCAGCTTAGGAGAGAACTTGAGAGCAACACGGAGAAGAATGAAGCCAAGTCTACATGACACAGCTGTTGTAAGAGGATAAATGCTTAGTAGATTTTCGATGAAAACTTGGGAGTGTTTTTATCGTATGACTTTCTATTGCCTCTTTAATTCCAACTACTGAACTTCATTATGAAATTTGCCCGTTATGACTTTGTGAAGCTGGTTGCTATGTTTTCTTATTCCTATATTCAATTCTTATAATCAGGCACATGTCTATTCAACAATTTGTCAAATAGTACTTGTCCCATGTCCAAGATGCTGGAAATTTGTGTCCTCAGAAAATTAATTGTAGACATGGTGGATTAGTGGTTTGTATAGCACTTGATTTTAAGCCAATCTTGAGTATGTTTCAGGAAGGGCTTGATTAAGTAAAAGCTATTGATTAAAAAAAAAAAATTAGTAAATGCAAGAGGCTGATGCGAAGGGTTCCTCTGCAAGGTCTGGTTGGAGGTAAGATTTAATTGAATTAAGATCTCTAAGTATTTAGAGATGGTTAATACGGTAACGAACGCACAAAAAAATCTCAGAAAAATGAGAACAAATGAGCATAATGTGAATGAAATAAATCAATAGTACATCACGTCAGCCGAAATCCTTTTTCTGGTTTAAATACTCCAGTTTTCTCTTTCCATAGGCAAGATTTCTGTTTAGAAAGTCGGAAAAAAAGTAACCTAGGTGTGAACAAGATCAAGTGATTTCAAGGACCACGAGATTTCCGGAAACAAAGACATCCTTGTTGCTGATCAACTGGGATCATTCCTCCTCCTTTTGATGTGTCTATGGCCTTTAACATGGAAACCACTACATCCATTTCCGGTCTCTTATCGGGGTTGGCATCCCAGCATCGCTTCATCACATTTGCAAAGGAACTCGGGCAACATCTCGGAATGTCTGGCCTCGAATTCTGCGTAGGGAACATCAAGTTAAAGCTTTTAGTTTTAGATGAGATAGTTGAACGTGAGAGATTATGTTGAAGACTAAATCTAAATTTAAATAATTAAATGCCTACTCTCTAATGTCTCAAGTTTTTAGGTGAGATAGTCCAATGAAGCATACAATAGAGTTGCAATTTATTTCATTTTCTTCTTATGGAAGATGTTCTGGAGAAATGCTTCATAAAAGGTTATGATACCTGCCGAACAACAGCCGAAGTCGCTTCCGAGAAACTAAGGTCGGGATATGGCATGTCGCAGCAGTATATCTCCCACAAACAGATTCCAAAACTGTAAACGTCACATTTCCTATTATACGGGTTGCCATTAAGAACCTGCACTTAATTATAGACACTCGACTGGCATTAGTATCATAATCGGTGAAATTCTTCGACTGGCATTAGTATCATAATCTGTGAAATTCTTACTTGTTCAATCCTTAGCATAACATGAATACTTAGTGCTTGTTCGGCAGAGATTAAAAGTCAATTAAAATTAAAAATATAGTCGTTATTGGGTCCTACTCTTCTAATAAAAGTCAATAGTAATGATTAGTTTTTCAATTTTAATTTAATTTTAATCTCTACTGAACACGCATTTAATATGAGCATCCAAGTCAAGAAGATGGACAGCATTTTCATACCTCAGGAGCCATGTAGCCGAGGGTCCCTGTCTCCCCCGTCATGTCATTCGGATTTGAAGCTTCAACACGAGCAACCCCAAAATCTGCAATTTTCAGCGTGCGCGTCTTGTCCAAAAGCATATTTTCTGTCTTAACGTCTCTGTGAACAATCTTCTCGGAGTGAAGGTAACTTAACCTACAGAACGAGGTAAAAATCCATGAATAGTAACTAGAAAAGAAAAGGTGAAATCAAAGATTCAAGGTACCCTCTGGCAAGATCAAGTGCCATCTGAACGACGACTTTGAATGCTAGTTTCTTTCTACGGTTCTTTATGAGGTAAGATTTCAAGGCTCCTCCCGGAAGATATTCCACAATTACACAACACATGTTACTAGGCATGCCAATGTGACCATTTTCCGTTTGAAGATTAAGGTCTGACGAGCCTACTGTTGCACCGATGAACTGCAAAAGCAGCGTTCGGACAATAATATTAGAAAGATTCTACAAGAGACGGTATAGGATTTGATAATGTTATTATGTCAAATTTACGATTAACAGAAAACCGAAGATCATAAGTTAACGACCTTGGTAACATTAGGATGATCGAGTTTATGCCACACTGCGACTTCTTGAGTAAAAGCAGCCCTTAGAGATGCGACTTCAGCATCTGTCCTGTGGCCCTCTTCCCCCCAGTCCAGCAGTTTGACTGAATCAAATGAAGCTATCAAACTGTAAATTTCAAATCTAGCAACTTCAAGAGAATGTCACCAGTTAAATATAGTTACAGTCTTACAGAGGCAGATATTGTATTTTATGAAGAAATTTGTTACTTCACTGGATTTCATTACCCTTTTAGCTTCTCTCTCTCAATGCACCCTAACTCGAGTGGCGAATGTGGAGGCCGTAGGAGTTTAAGGTCTTAGATGAAAAACTAGAAGTGTGGGCAACATGTCTATTCCCCACTTTTGGCTTTTCGAGAATTGTCTTATCGTCTATATTCTATTAAAATTCCCATCTGTTGAAGGTTAAGCTCGATGGCTTCCTGTTTTAACAGCATTTTTATGAAATGATTAAAATGTTCGGTTAATCTTTAGCTTCGTATTGATCCTAGCCGCGTCACACTGTAAGTTCAAAGTTTTCTGACATTAGCTACTTGAATCTTTTCCTTAACTATATTCGGTTCATTGTCGAGATCTAGTGTTAGATCCTTATCAACTGAAAGTTTTCGGACATTTATATTATCAAGTGTTAGCAGAATCCAATGTTCTTCTGTCATGACAAGTTTAATGAGTCAAAATTAAACAACTTTGTTGAATCACATGAAAGTTCTTCAGACCAAATTAATGCAGTCATCTCCAAATCCAATCCAATCCCGTGCCACAAGTCACGGATTCCATAACACTACATCAACATACCAGTAGCCAGACCCCCACTCTTCCCCACTCTCACCCCCACCTACCTCTAGAGTACCCGGAAAAAGAAAAAAAGATCGCCGGAATACTTTTTACGAAGATTTTACGAGCAGGAGAAACCAAAGGGGTACATATCTGAAGGTTGCCACCATGGCACCACCCTAGAGAGTAGAGACAGCCCTGTAAATTTAATCAAAGCTGACTTTCAGAAAGGGCCACCTGAGGACTATTGAACTGATGATTATGTTTAGGTTCCACAAATAAACTGGGCTAAATTTTTTGTGACTTTTTACTAGTAAAGATATTAGAAATGGAAAAGAGAGGTATAAGCAAGACAAGTAGAGCATTGAACAATGAAGCAAATAACCAGAAAATGACAAAAATGATTAGATAGTACGGGATAGTATTTAACTACAAAATCTTGTTCATTATACTTATATGGCCATGTCAATTAGCGCGTATGAAGTCTAAAATGGTGAAGAGGCAAGGAGGTGACTGACCAGCTACATCCTGGCCATCGTAAATGCCACGGTGTACTGTCCCAAAAGTGCCACGAGCAATGACACCCTTGACGATCAGCTTGGAGGGGTCAATTTCCCATTCGAACCTTTTCGTTCTGGCGATGGTGGTGGCGGCGGCGGCAACGGTGGTGGAGATTTCTCGGTTGGTTTTCTTGTTCTTCTCCATATTCCTTGCCCCGTTGAGATGTCTCTCCAATTCATCCAGACTCTTCAAATCTATCTGATCTGCTCTCACAAATCCGTCACTGCTCTTCTCCATTTCTCTCTACTTTTCAAGTGTGTGTTTTTCTTTTCTGCAACATATATGTAGACAGTATATCTTGTTTTTGTCTTGGTTTTACTTGAAAATGGAATCAAACCAAATGGAATTATGCAAATAAAAGGGAAGGGGTGGGGGTATTCCTATGGAGCAGTCAGCAGCGCCATGTGGGCACATGCAACTGCGGGCACATGCAATTGCCTGAAGACTCTGTGCATGTATGATGTAGCCCACAAGCTATCATCTTCTCTTTTTCTCATTCAATTCTATTTGCTTTTTCTTGCCATGTAGGCACATGCAATTGCCTGAAGACTGTGTGCATGTGGCCCACAAGCTATCATCTTCTCTTTTTCTCATTCAATTCTATTTGCTTTTTCTTGCCAAGTATTTANTATTCCTATGGAGCAGTCAGCAGCGCCATGTGGGCACATGCAACTGCGGGCACATGCAATTGCCTGAAGACTCTGTGCATGTATGATGTAGCCCACAAGCTATCATCTTCTCTTTTTCTCATTCAATTCTATTTGCTTTTTCTTGCCATGTAGGCACATGCAATTGCCTGAAGACTGTGTGCATGTGGCCCACAAGCTATCATCTTCTCTTTTTCTCATTCAATTCTATTTGCTTTTTCTTGCCAAGTATTTAATGTTTTATACAAAGACGAGAAGTAAAAGTATACGCTAACGGAGGCGGTGTCACTTGAACGTAAATTAAGAGTATGTTTGATATGATATTTACTTTTGTTTTTCGTTAAAGATATTTTGGAGAAAATTATTTTAATTTTTCTTTGAAATCTAATTTTTTAAAAAATTTTCTATTTCGAAAATATTTCTAGAGGAAGTTATAATGGACCAACTTTTTCTAAAAAAACTCTTCTAATTAACAAAAGTACTTTCATAAAATTAGTCAAACATGTCCAAAAGTAACTTTTGGATCTCAAAAGTCCCCTTTAACTTTTGAAAAGTCATGTCAAACGGATCCTAAAAAAGAATATAGGACTTACATAATCATGATTTCAGTCGATTTCGAGAAATACCTGATTTTTGTTAAATTATATTTACATACTAGTTTTGTCAACGTGCATATTACTTTTTGTATGGTACGCTTAAAGAGTACTTATATTAAGAATTTTAAATATGATAGTATAAATTTTCAAATTTAATAGGAATGAAATGTTAAAAATCCATCAATAGCACCTAACATTTTTCCTTCAACAACGAAACTTGATATTTTTGAACATTCAATCCAACATAAATTTGAAACTCGAAATGGATTGCCGTCCTCTATTTATCATTGTCTTGAAGGTGACTCGATTTCAATTTATGAATTTCCATTATGAAGTAGGTAGATATATTTTTTTTTAAGAATTTTTTTTTTTTAAGTGTGCCTACTAAATTTTTCGATTGTGTCCTCAAACATGGACAAATGAAGGGGGTCCATTACCCAGCTCACTTCATCTTTTTGGTGTAAAAAGTAATTTTTTTTTAATATATTAATTCGGCTTGCAGTCCAATTTTGGAACCGTTCATGTCCTCAAAAAACGTTGCATGGATCTTAGTACTTACAAGTATTAAAAATGATAACATATTAGAGCAATAGTAATATATAAATTCTATGGTAAATAATAATATTACATGTTCATAAATCAAAATTAGTTTAAAAACATCATCAATGCGGGCGGCCTTTCATATTTGGTAGAACCTTTTTCTAATGAGAGGTGGAAACCTCCAATCTTTACTAATTGAGGATTTTCATAAGAAAGAATCCGTATTAGAGTTTTTCTTTAAGGTTCAATAGAAGTGAGATATATTATATATGTAGGAAAAATCCGTGCAGACCGACCTTAGCTCAGTTGGTAGAGCGGAGGACTGTAGTGTCATCACGGTAATCCTTAGGTCGCTGGTTCGAATCCGGCAGGTCGGATGGACTTACTTTTTTCCTTTATTACTAATAACCATAGCTGTCTAGTATTAATATTATCTGCTGACAG
This sequence comes from Fraxinus greggii, assembly GCA_903798315.1. Lineage (NCBI taxonomy): Eukaryota > Viridiplantae > Streptophyta > Magnoliopsida > Lamiales > Oleaceae > Fraxinus > Fraxinus greggii. Next base: position 174 of record CAIGRK010197755.1, on the reverse strand, counting down.
CACTGTGTAAATGGAAAAAATGGTGTAGAATCGATTTTTTACTCTTCTAATTCCTTTTTTTTTTTTTCAAATTTTATTCTCATTTTCGTCAATTATTTAATAAATATGGAACTTAAAGACTTGTAATCTCATCAAACCACTTTGAAGGCATGTCATCACAAGCTAATAAAATAA
>CAIGRK010197734.1:0-28344 GCA_903798315.1 Fraxinus greggii | reverse complement strand
TTGGAATTGTGGAGAAATAAGACATATAAGGCCTGAATGTAATAAGAAGAAAGTTAGGATATTACAGAAAGAATATATAGAAATAGAAGATAAACTAAGTGAAATATTTGATATTGAACAATACTATGGTCAAGAAGTTTATATAAGTGAAACAGATTCAGAAGTAGATGGATCAGAATCTGAATAAAGAAATTGAGGAAATAGAAGAAAATAATATAGATATACAATAATATGTAGGGATAGAAGGATACAGATTAAAAGTAACTTTTCACAATAATAAATTTAGGAAAATGCAAAAATTATCTTTAGACCTAAAAATAGGAAGATGGGAAGTATTATAAAATTTGGAAAAGAGCAAGAATAGCTATAAATGAATACCATAAAATTGAAAAGACAATAGATGTAAGAATAACTCATGGAACACATAAATTAAGTCTTATAACAAAAAATACAGTAACGGAATTATTATCAAAAATTAATAAAAAACAAAGTGAAAATTCAATATGTCTATTTAGCAGGAATACAAATAATATTTAAATCCCTATTTAGAGAAAGAATAGATTCACCATTAACTGTAAATTTACATGATTGAAGAATATTAAATCTAAGAGATAGCAATTTAGGAACTATAGAAGGAAACATAGCATATCAAAAAATGACATTTAGATGTTATCCAAAATATTGTGTGTCATTAAAAGATAAAATTTTTAATGAAATCTTAGGATTATATTTTTAAGTTATAGAGAAATGATATAATGCAACCAGGAGACCAAATAATGACTATAGAATATAAAGCCTTATACACATTTATCAATTCTAATTATGAAAATATTTACTCTAAGAAACCATATATAGAGGTACATAAAGATTGTAAGGATATTAGTAAGATAGTAGAACCAATTAAACAAATAAATTTGATTCCGGAAGAATATGAATTCTGTATAGAAAGAAACAAACCTCAGATAACAGAATTAAAAGAAGTTGAAAATAAGATAAAATTTAAGGATGGAAAATTAATAAGAAGATCAAAAAGCATTAAGATACCTAAATACTTAGGGGAAACCAGCAGCAAAAGTGAAATAAAACCTCAAAAGAATACTGAAAATATGAAAATAGATGAAGAATATTTTAATGGGTATAAATATATAACATGACCAAATATATTAATTGATACAGGACCTAATGGATGTCATATGACTTCAATCAGAAATAAAGGATTAAAAACATATAAAACTGAACCCTATAGATATGTAAATTTTGATGGAAAAATACACAATTCAGAGCTAGAAGTTAAAGTACCAATAAGAATTGAGGAAATTGATATAATAGTACAATGTTATATAGATGATAGTATGAATGTAAATCCTCATATAATAATAGGAATGAGCTTTTTAGATGGATTAGAAGAATATAGTATAAAAAGAGAGGATTATATTTATTGCATAATGGTCAGACTATATTATGTAAAAAAATATGAATAACCAAATAAGGTTTTCATTAGGTATATATACACAAGTTACCATTGTAGAAACAAATATAACAACTTGTGCCTTGATTGATACAGGAAATGATATAACGATATTCAAAAGTTTCTTAATAAAATCATGGAATGAGGAGGATAAAATAAAGATAACAAGAGTAACGGGTGAAAGTACCCAAATAATAAATAGCGCTAGTAAAATAAATATAATTCTTGGAAGTAAACAAATAATTATTAATAAGATATATAATTATAATAAACTAGAATGTGATTTATTACTAGGAAATGACTTTATACAATAGTTTCAATATTATAAACAAAACAATTATATGTTAATGTTACAAATACCATGTGCACATTTATTAAAGATACCAAGAGAATTTAGATCTTATCTCAGTCAGCTTAGCGTGGTGGTGATGGATGGGAGAAAAAGCTATTCATACATAATAATGATATAAAAAATAAAATGATATTATATAGGAAGATTCTAAATACAGGAGTAGAAATAAGTATGGGAAAAATCATTAAACAATTAGAAAAAATTTATGGAGAAAATCCATTATTATTTTGGAAATCATATCATCTTAAAGCTAAAATAGAATTAATATAAAATGTTATTATAAGAGTTAGACCGATGATGTATACTATATAAATTGCACAAGAATTCAAAATCCAAATAAGAGAGCTATTAGAACAAAAACTAATCAGACCAAGTAATGGACCTCATAGTAGTCCAGCCTTTATGGTTATGAAATATTCTGAGCAATTTAGAGGAAAAGCCATAATGATAATAAATTATAAAGATACCCCATAGTACTCCACGATTTATGGTTATGAAATATTCTGAGTAAATTAGAGGAAAATTTATAATGGTAAAATATTATAAAGAATTAAATAAATATACCAGATTTGATGGATACTTTTTACCAAATAAAGAAGTTCTAATAAGACTTGTAAAGGAAAACAATACTATTTTAAATTTGATTGTAAATCAGGATTTTGACAGATAAAAATGGAAGAAGGTAGTATACAAAATACAACCTTTAGTACACCTCAAGGCAAATATGAATGGTTAGTAATGCCTTTTGGATTAAAAAATGCACCTCAAATATACCAAAGAAGGATGAATAATATATTTAAAAAGTTTGATGATTTTCTGATTGTGTATATAGATGATATATTAATATGCTCTAACAGTAAGGAAGAACATAGAAATCATTTGATGAAATCCATAAATGAATGTGAAAAAGAAGGAATTGTTCTTTATAAGAAAAATCAATAATAGAAAAGCAAGAAATTGATTTTCTAGGGTTATCAATAGATAAAAAAAGGAATAAAATTACAAACTCATATATTTAAAAAGGTAGAAAGTTTTTTAGATAAATTAGAATCTAAAGAACAAATACAAAAATTCTTAGAATGTTTAAATTATACAGAAAAATTTATTGAAAATCTTTCAAAAAAGAGACATAAAATACAGATTTTACTTAGAAAAACAAATACAAAATGGAGTGAAGAATATACAGAAATTGTCAGATCATTCAAAGAAGAATGTAAGAATTTACCAAAATTAAGACTACCAGATGCAAAAGATAATTTAATTGTTAATACAGATGTCTCAGATAAATATTGGGCAGCAATATTGAAGACAGATCTAAATGAAATATGCAAGTATTCAAGTAGAACCTTTAACCAAGTAGAAATAAATTATACTACCCATGAAAAGGAATTATTAGCAATTATCAAAGGGATAAAAAAGTTTTCATTATTTCTTTTATGTAAAAAGTTTATTGTTGAAACTGATAATGCTCAAGTTGCAGGATTAGTCAAGAATAAACTACCATCAGAACCCTAATATAGAAGGCTTCACAGATGGCAATCCTATTTAGGATTTTATAATTTTGATATAATTCATATTAAAGGAATTAATAATTATCTTGCTGATTTCTTGAGAAGAAATTTTAAGTCTTGAGATGGATAATCTCAAACAGATGATAACAGAAATAAAATCTGCGACAGCATACTCCAAAGACGANCCTAATATAGAAGGCTTCACAGATGGCAATCCTATTTAGGATTTTATAATTTTGATATAATTCATATTAAAGGAATTAATAATTATCTTGCTGATTTCTTAAGAAGGAACATTGAATTTGAAGATGGATAATATCAAACAAATGATATCAGAGATAAAATCTACGGCGGTATATGCCAAGATGAAGCAGATGATATAAAAATTGGGATGTAGACATTAGCTGAAATCTTGAGTTATAATATCAAATTATTATTTGAGATTAGTGAATCTCATGCCAAAGTTACAAATGAGATGAAAGACAAAATCGAAGCTCTTGAAGCAAGATTATTGTCTATGGATATAAACAGGGATACAAAGATTGATGCTTTAGTACAATCTCTTGATGATACCAAATTGATACAAACAGTGGATAAAAATAAAGTGATACAAACGGGAGATACAAATAGGATGATCAAAAAAGATGATGGTGAACGAAGCAGTGGTGGACCCAGAGGAGACACCATTATCAAAAGTCCAAAGAGGATAACAATCAATGAAAACCATACAAGAACCATCAGGATAAAGACAGATAAACCATAAGATACTACCCCTTTAACATCAAAAGAAGAATAATATAGACAATTTACAAAAATTGTTTATGAAATCAAATCTGTAGATCTATACTACATTTTTCCAGGAGATCATATTTATCCAAGGATGATAATTGTCGAAGGAGTAGATCCATTAATAGTTAAGATGATAACATATTATGGATGTACTGATTTAATTTATCCTGATACAACACTTAAAGAGATTGAGAAGTTTGACGACTCTCAATTTGCCCAGAATAGACCAATATACATGATGTTCTATTCTTTAAGTCCAGAAGTTGAAGATGGAATCCATTATCCGGCATAACATATAATTACAATTGGACATGTTGGAAGAAATTTTTAGATGGATGTAGAAGAATGGACTAAACCAGTTCCAACTTTCTCCAGAGCATCAATAACAAATAGAAAAGTGTTTGGATACAAAGTTCTATACAATATTGCAAAAACATTGTATGAACGAAAATTCAGATGCATATGTCAATATAATGGATAGACATTATTGACAAATGATAGAACCAAAATATCGGAGATTTTAAAAGAATATATTAATAAATTTGATACACATCAAATAAGTGGAAGCATCTCAACCATTAGAAGAGCATGTGAAGCAAGAGATTGTCCCACATGTAGACAAAAATAAAAAGACATGTGACAAAAGGATAACTGGATACAATAATGGAAGAGAGTCAGATTGACCCTACCATTAAAAAAGAATCTTGCCAGCTTCATATAAAGACGAGGAGATGTAGGTCCAGAAAGGACAATAATATAAAGGTTAATGCGCCTTTGATGTAAAGTGATTGATTCCACTATGTAAATGAGATAAGCAATGATGTAAGAGGTGATATAATTGAGCCTCATGTAGTTGTATGTAAGGAGGCCTTCGGGCCAAGGAAAAAGGCAAAATAATTTTGAGCACTCAGCCTGTGAGATAGTCAAACTTTTCTGTCTTTAATAGAAATTGTATTTCAATATTACAAATTTGATATATATTATCATTTCAATCCTCTTGAAGAGAGATATGAATTTCTAAATCTTTACTTCCTGTAGACTCTTGAAAGATCTGAGAGAAAACTTCTTTCTTATTTTAATATCAAAAAGAGTTTTTCTTTAACCAAAGTCTAGGGAATTATCTTTAGAAGTGATACAGTGAGAGCAAGTAGCTGAAATAACAATAATCCCTTTAAGGCAGGAGGCCGTTGAAGGGAGTGGATTGCAAATTTAGAGCTCAAATGTCACTCAATTTTAAGGATAAGGAACCAGATCAAAACTAAGGTAAAACCACAGTTTCTTGCTATAATTTGAACAAATTTTCCAAGATTTTAGAGAATCATAGGGATCATCATGATAATGTTTTGTTTTAAAGATTTACATCTTGATATTATAATATCAATAATTATTATAATTATGCTTATTTATTTTAAGGTTTTGATATCTTGTCTATATTCATAATTTAATATGCCAGGATATACAATTAACGGATTAAATAATTTATTGGAAAGAATGTTAGATAAGATAAAAGATATTATTTATGAATCAGAAAACATGAGCATAGAATCTGAGGAACATAGTAAATTTGAGAAAAAAAACTTGAACAATACGTGAAAGATTATTCTAATTTATTGAGTCATAAAATGAGACTATATAATGAAATTCAAGATAGGAGAAATACCAGATGAAACTAAGATTAAAACTATTCTAAGAAAAGGGATATATTTTGCAATTTAAGAAAATATATTTCATTAAGGGTAAAATAGACTTTTTATAGAAATGCCAAATAATATGTTTGACCAAGGCCAATTAGAAAAATCTCCTCTTCCAACCCCATTTTCTTAAGAGAAAAAAACAATTATGAGATCCGAACTTCACCTCAACAACTTTGACCCCGCAAAATCGATTCAATCGGCGAGAATAGCGTAAGGATACCCAAAATCTGACCGACATGATACAATAATCAGGCGTTCATTGGATAGCGACCATGATTTGAACTGAATTAAAGGTAAATTTCGTCCGTTGCCTAGTGAATCTGAATGCAATTTTGTTGGAATGTGTTAAGAAAACTAATAGTTAGCATACTGTATTGGAAGAGACGTGATTAAGATTACAAGAAGAGGATTGCTTGATTACAAGATGATGTGTGATTGTTTGATTATACTATACTTTTTTTCTTTTCTTCCTTTTAATCTTTAGGGTGTGTTTGAGCCACATTATTTTGGAAGAATGTATTTTGGAGTAGTAAATTGATGGAGAATGTGTGGTTGAAAAAGAAGAAAAAATTATTGATATGATGAAAATATTATTTTATTGAAAAATGTGTGGTTGAAAATGAGTGGAATAATTGGAATGAAAATTTTAATGTGTCTCAAATGAGCTTAATCCTTCCTTTTAATCTGAATTATTTCCATGTATAGAATATACAGCCTTTATGTTGTAAATTCTTATATAAATGAATATATGTTTTCTGGTCTTGGTACTTTGGACCAACGCCACTTTATACAATTCTTTCAGAATGAAACCTTGGCGATTTTGTCCCGTTTGTTATGACTAGCAAGCTCTGCTCGAAAATGTTTGTTGTTTTGGTTCGCTCCCACCACACCACATGCTCGAAAATGGACCTGGTGGAGGGTAAGGTTCTTGATGCACCATCTGGTAACTCATCTTCTCTCTCCCCTGGAAATACTACTCGATCGATCGATCAAAGGTTTGAAAAAGAGAGATATTTTGTTGTATGTAAATGCCGATCTGGTTTCGAAATCTACTCGTAATGAATGAATTATACAATTTTTACAGTTGCTAGGCTGTATCAGTCAGTTGATGCCACGTTTGAAATGGCTTGTACATAAGAAATGGTGTAATTGGTTAATCACAAAAATAAATAAATAAATAAATAAAAATGTAAAAAGTCAAAGTGTATACAATTTTTAGGGGGAATTACGCCAAACAGCTGGATTGGGTAAAGAATTTAGATAAAATGGCCTTTGATCAACATTAAAAAGGAAAAAAAATTAAAATATTTTAATTGACACAATGACGAAGGTGCCCTTCAACTAATGTCTTCTTCATCTCATTTTCTTGTACATTTTAGGATTGCAAAAACTTCTTTGATTGAAGTTTATTTCACACTACTTCATCCCTACAAATTGGTGCAAAAAAGTAATTTTTCCTTCCATTTTTTTCATTTGAAATGTGATTTTGTACTTTCATTGGTGTGTATGAAAGCCATTGTTTATGATTTAATAGTTTATTTTGGACATTTGAGATTATGCCATTTTTATTTTGCAAATTATTGCTTAAACCGTAGATAGTCAATAGGAAGTGATAAAATCCTACCGCCAAAGTATCTGCGTGCATATCAGATGAAAAGGAGCCTTAAATGGGTGAAATGATTAGTTTATCAAGGTTTAATTTGGCTTGTAAACGAAATAAGGGTTGTAGCTCTCTCTCTCTCTCTCTCTCTCTCAATTGTTGGAAACAGAGGAAATTGTTTATTTGAACTCAAAGATGAGTTATTAATTAATTAGACAGAGACATTGCCTGTTATCCATAGACTTTAAGAGTTTTATCTTTCTACATTTTCATTTTCTTAACTTATTTAATTTTTGAATACTTATTTAAGTCTGCGTCTGATTTTAGTTGAGTAAAAGTATTTCCACAATATTGTCCTACTTGTTTAAGTCCGCACATGATTTTAGTAGAGTTTTTTTAACATGAATGAATTTTTGATACATTTAAGATTTTGGAGATGATGGATTAAAGGGGAATCCATCTATTAGCATTGTTATAAACAGAAATTGTGTGAATAAATTGAAAAAGAGATTATGTAAGATAGCCTCTTTGTGAGCTTCTTTTATGAGTATGGTGAAGTAATCAACTCTTTCTTCTATTTTCTTTGTGAGTGTCATATTCACCCTTCTCTTTGTAGATTTCTTGAGCATTGATGTTGGAGTAACCTTATGGTACATGGGGCAATATGGTGGTGGACGCAGACATTTTAAGGTAGTGGGGCACAATCAAATTTGTCAAAAAAGTGACGAAAAAATGAATCCTAGCACATCAACAGCTAGATCATGACCACATTAAGTCTTGGCCTGGTTAAGGAAATGCAATCTTTCTTTCAATCCCTAACATTTACATCCTAGTTCAACAAATTCAGAGAGATTCCCGAATCACAAATCATATATTGAGATTTCACTTTTCACCATAACTAATTGTCATGACCGGAGATCATGAGCTGCACATTCATAAATCAACAACCACCAAATCAAAGAAGAACAATTAATCAGAGTCTCAGACGACTTTTCTTACGATTTTCATTAATGAAAATGTTTCTATTTTTCATTAATTTAGTCAAACTCTAATATAATTCTGTGGAGTGTTGTGACTGTTTCGTAGTATAACCAAAAGATTCAAAACAAAACATAACTGAAAGAGTAAAGCTAAATTCTGTAATCATGTACTAACCTTAGGTCCTTGGGAAGTGGACGGGTATGGCCTATAGCGAGGCGATGGATGGCGATGGCAATTATCAACGATGGGAGGCGATCGGGACAGATGAATCGGCAGCAGCAGAACTCGAAAAATCACCTGAATCGGCAGCAGCAGCGGACAGCGGATGACTTTGTCTCCAAATTCCAATCGCCAGCAACACAAGTCAAGAGTGGAGATTAGGGAATGGTTCAAGTGAGGCGAACATTATGGAGGACAGTTGGTGACTTTGTGTTCCTTTTCTAATTCCAATAGCAGTTTGAAATGGGATGGACACTATCTGAATTCTGATGAATTCATGCTTAAAAAAAGGTTCAAACTTGGTGGGTCACGTGACCTACCAGGACCTACTGTGGGTCCGCCCACTGGATCAATATAAATTGAGCCCTAACCTTTGTGGTCGTCAAATGTGTTGATTTGTTATAGTGAGTTCGAGATACATTAGCAGTAAGTGTGAACATGTCTATTGGTAATATGGAGTATAGATGTCTAGGGATATATTGGGGGTATGCATCAGGGGTGTAGAGTGTGACATTTAGATCATGAGTGATGATGTGATTAAATGTTGAAATCATTTATCTTTGAAGACCTTGATCAAGTGGAGTGTGAAAGAGACACTTCTATCACTTCTATAAGGTGGAGACCTATTATCCACTTAGATTGGAAGAAATGATGTAGTAATAGAGGATTATCCCATGAACTTAGAATCTATTGTGGTTTACCAATTAGACATAAGTTGAATGATAAGTCTAGTGAGCATGGTGGAGGATGATAGGAGATATGTGTTCTCGAGGTGCGATAACATGGAATGGGATATGTTAAGTGTGGTAAGATCTTTTCGTGAGGTCATTTATGCATTTGTACTGGCTGTTTGTTGATTAACTTAGTGTTAATCTGTGGTTCTATGTGAACATGTTTTTTTAAAGATCTGTGTTATTCTATGGTATATCTTCATCGCATATACGATATGATCTTGATTGATTACTTTGATTATTTGCTTCTACTTGATTATTCTTGACCTTAGCCCTGATAAGCATATGGAGCATGTATGTTATGTTTTTCAGGTTGGAGACATAAGGTAAGGTCATGATACCTTTTCGCGTGAAATTCGCAAGCGTATGTGATCATTGTACAAGTAATAAGATGAATTTTTGATACATTTAAGATTTTGGAGATGGATTAAAGAGGAATTAATCTATTAGCATTGTTATAATGGTACAAGTGCAGTTACTGGACTTATAAGCGTCTCTGAGGACGACACAAGTATTGCTATATGATATACTTAAGTTGAATCTTTAATATCATGCTTTCACTTAAGTCTCTCAAAGTCTTGGGTTAGAATTTTGGGGGATGCGATTAAAATTTGAGGGATATGATGGGAAAATGTTCTCCAAAAGCAGTAAGTACATTCATATAACGGGTTGGCCAACTCAGATCATTACATTGTACAATTTTTTACTTTTCATTAGTTTTGATACATTCCATGTGAAGTTGAAGGTTTCTGTTTGTAAAACTGTAAATGGGATTGTTTATGGGTTTAAGCTTATACCCTACTCCAATTTTTGTCGGTTCCTAGGGATTGTTACGGTTTCACAAATATAAGATTCAAGAAATGATAGCATGAGTAGTCACCAGAAGGGTTCTAGGTGAATCCATATCTAAATCTATGGCCGTCGATATCAATAGTCCTGCATAGGAATTACAACTCCGAAATCATTATTAAAAAAATAAAAACAAAACGCAAATAGAATGAGAAAAGAAGAAAAGAGACCAAATTCTCAGTGATTCTACTAATTAATATATTTACTTACATGTATATTTTGGAAAAGCTATGCAGGGTGCCCTACGAAGAGAAAATTGTTCAAGGTGGAATAATAGATTATTTTCGTAAAAATATATTAAAATTCTATTTATGTAATTATTTGAGTAAATAAAAATATATTTAAAATCTTAGTGCATGTAATAAAATTCGTAGTGGTAATACCTTTTGGTTTATTCCCTTCGGTCCGTTCTAGGGTTGGATGCTTATCCGAGAGTGCTCTGCCTATCCTTATTGGCGGTGGAGACGATGGTGTTGGAGGTGTGGAGATTTGAAAATTTTGAGGAAAAGACAAGATGGGGTGTTTATAATTAAAGAATAGAGAATGGTTGGATATGGAAAAAGTGCAGTCAAGATGCAAATATAGTGTGGGTGGGATGTGTTTATAATTTTGCAGTTTCATTTTAGAGGGGGCTTAGGGTTTATAATTCATATGGATATTTTTTTAAATGGATTTTTATTTAGCATTTCTTGATATTAATTAACAAAGAACCAAAGACTATATTGTTGTCTATTTTTTCAATTTTGATTGTGATGTACGATCAGTCTTGCAAAAACGGAGATTCAAAACTCACTAGACCAAAAACAATAGGGGCACTAGAGATAGTATGGAAATGTGAGATAATATTTAAAACATATTCTTCTTCAAGTGTAGCCAATCATCTATTCAGGAAAAAAATAATTTGTGATTCCCCCAAAGAACAACAAGCAAACTGAAAATCTTCATTTTCATAAAAGTGATTCAGTAAAAAATTCGTCCTCCAAAGCAGAAACCTTTTGAGCTACAAAATTGATGTCCTTAATTTGCTCAATCAATCCCTCCAACAAACGAAAAATTTCATTTATTTGACTGCTGGAATTATCTTCAACCAAGAATGGGGAAAATCCAGAACCAATGTCAACCCAAGCACAACCAGGATCTTTCTTCACACCCAAGTCTCTCATGAAGGTCCCCACTTCTGCCAGGTTACTCCAGGAATCAGCAACGTCATACGTGTTAGCAATCAACACATAGTATCCTGAATTTTGAGGTTTCATTTCTAGTAGATTTTTTGTAGCTCATTTCCTAATTTCTATATTTCCATGGATCCGACATGCTCCAACGAGAGCTGCCCACATATCAAAAGGTTGCCTTGTTTGGAATCCTCAATATAATTTCTTTTGCATTTCTTAGTAAACCAGCTCTACCAAACAGATCGATCATGCAAACAAAGTGATCCAAATGAGGTGTTATACCATAAATAGTTGCATCTTTTCAAAAAGTACCTGACCTTGCTCCACAAGGCCTGAATGACTACAAGCTGATAAAACAGTAACCATGGTAATATCGTCTGGCTTTATATGGAACCTGATTATGTCATCAAATAGTTCGAGTGTGCAAGCCATATCTATAAATTAGTGAAGTATAAGTCTCCACATCTCTCTTATCCAACAAATTAAACAGTCTTCTGGCAACTAAAACTTTACCGGATCTTGAATACATGTCAACAAGAGCAATGCCATATTAGCAGGTAATCCTTAAACCTTTCATGTCTAGTGATATAGTAGTGGAACTCTAAGCCGTGTTGCGATTGTGCCATACGAGCACAAAGAGGAAGAATGCTGGCAACGGTCACATAATTTGGCTCAATGTCAGTAAGCAACATATCCGAGCAAACCTAGGAACATGATTTAGGGGGACCAGACAGAATTATGTGAAAGTTATGGGTTAAAATCTTAAAATTATGGACTAAAAAACTATATGGACTACCTTGTAAATATAAAAAATCAAAGGCTCAGTGGGGGTAATGGGTCCGCCCCTTTATCTCTGAATATAAAGGAGGCTTCCTCATATGTATTCCACTGTGCATAACCAGATATGATGGAGTTCCAGGCAATAATACTTTTAGCTTCTACAGATTAGAACAAAATGTATGCATGCATAAGGTCCCTGCACCAAAAATACATATTTATTAATGCATTTTATTTTCAAAAATGTATTCAACAAAAAAATTATGAATTGCCAATCCATGAATTTCATTCCCTAGCTATAGTACAACAATACAAGAACATGCACCTAAGCTGATAATCATGGCCACTGGATTCAAGCGATTGTCATACATCCTCATTTGGCACAACAATTTAAGTGATCCCTCTAAATTACATGTTCTCAAGCAACCTCCAGCAATGGTATTCCGTGTTATAATATTGAATCCCACACCAAATGCCGGCATATTTTCAAAAAGTTTAAATGCCTCACCTAACTCCCTTTTGGAGGCATATCCTGAGATAATTTAGTTTCATGAAACATCATTCTTAGTTGGCATTTTGTCAAAGATATTTCGGGCTGTGTCTATTTCCCTGCACTTCTCATACAAAGACACCAAAGCATTCTGCACAAACAAAATCCACTCTAGAGAGCTAGCATTAATAGAATTATGAACTTCCATTCCAAAACCAATATCTAATTGTTCACCACAAGACTGCAGAACTAGATGGGTAGGTGAAAATATCAGGTATAATTCTCTTATAAACTATTTGTTTATATGAAAAGATAGCATCCTTAAGACGTCCTTTGCTAACGTATGAAGAAATAAGAGTATTCCAAGGCAAAGGATGCAGAACATTTCAAGCTACATTTATAATATGTGCTTCATCTAGAAAATTACAAGCAGTGTAAAACGTAGTGAGTTTGGGAACCAATGCACGATTTTTGTGAAGACCATGAGTAATAACTTGAGTATGAAGTTGTTTTCTTTCTGAAAGCAAGTAAGGGTTGGTTCAAGACAAAAAAATATAGGATAATGAGTGTACAATAACATCACAAGCGGCAGACGCATAGGCATGACTTTGAATAAGAGTAAAAGTTTTGAAGGCTTTAGATAAATGACTTTTGCTAGCAAAGTCTTTTAAGGTCATGAGATGGCAATCCACCATCAATTCATCTGGGATAGCTTGAAAGCTTATAATATTTTTGTAGGCATAAAGATATTGAGAATCGCTTATTTTTTCCGAACATCCATTCGCTGTTTGATGTTTTACCTCCATTTCCTAGAGATAAATTTTTGAATTTCATAAAAAGGAAGACTTGTTTTCTGTAGAATATAAAATAGAGAAGGCATGCAATATAGATGATGAAGCTATATCATTTAATAACACAACAAACATCAATTGTCTACATGACTGCACACACATTTTTTCAAATATAACAACCCTTGCAACATTAAGGATAAATAGAATTAGAAATTAGAGATAATGTAGTCAAATCATAAATTAACAACTATATATATATATATATATATATATATGTGTGTGTGTGTGTGTGTGTGTGTGTGTGTGTGTGTGTGTGTGTGCGCGCGCGCACACACACAGATGTTTAAACTTCATGTTTTAATCTAGACTTATAAGTATAGACAAGACGTTCACCAGACTAATATAGTGAAGCCTTCTTATTTTAACCTNACCCAATAACGGCTATATTTTCAATTTTAATTGACTTTTAATCTCTACCGAACATGCCCTAAAGATAAATAGAATTAGAAATTAGAGATAATGTAGTCAAATCATAAATAAACAACTATATATATATATATATATATATATATGTGTGTGTGTGTGTGTGTGTGTGTGTGTGTGTGTGTGTGTGTGTGAGCGCGCGCACACACACACATGTTTAAACTTCATGTTTTAATCTAGACTTATAAGTATAGACAAGACGTTCACCAGACTAATATAGTGAAGCCTTCTTATTTTAACCTGACAATGGTAGGAGAACTTTAAAAACATAAGATACGCGGAAGGCTTTATTCTTTTTTTCTTCACATTTCAGAAATTAAACGCCATTAACCCCACATACCTCACCCAAAACTTAAACAAAAAAAAATAGGTTTACCAATCTAAAATTATAAATTTTCCAATACATTCCAACTATGGAAGTAAATCCTCAATCATGAATTAAAAAACATGAAAAGGGAAATAAATACCGACCTCGGAAGCAATACGAAAAATTCTATGGAAGTTGAAGGTTTCTGTTTGTAAAGCTATAAATGGGATTGTTTATGGTTTTAAGCTTATACCACATTCCAATTTTTTTCGGTTCCAAGGGATTGTTACGGTTTCACAAATATAAGGTTCAAGAAATGATAGTATGGGTAGTTACCAGAAGGGTTGCAGGTGAATTCATCTCTAAACCTATGGCCGTCGATATCAATAGTCCTACATAGGAATTACAACTCCGAAATCTTTATTAAAAAATGAAAACAAAACACAAATAGAATGAGAAGAGAAGAGACAAAACTCACAGTGATTCTACTAATTAGTATATTTACTTACATGTATATTTCGAAAAAGCTGTGTAAGGTCCCCAATGGAGAGAAAATTGTTCACTATGGAATAATAGATTATTTTTTTGTAAAATGTTAAAATTCTGTTTATTTAAGTAAATAAAATATATTTTATATTGTAATGTATTTAATAAAATTCGTAGTGGTAATACGGTTTATTCCATTCGGTCCGTTCTAGGGTCGGTTGCTTATCAGAGAGTGCTCTACCTTTCCCCATTTGCAAAGGAGACGATGGTGTTGGAGGTGTAGAGATTCGGAAAATTTAAGGAAGAGACAAGATGGAGTGTTTATAATTAAAGAATAGAGAATTGTCGGATATGGAAAAAGTGCAGTCAAGAAGCAAATATAGGGTGTGGGTGGGATGGGTTTATAATTTTGCAGTTTCATTTTAGAGGGGGCCTAGGGTACATAATTCATTTTAAATGGATTACTATTTAGTATTTCTTGATAATAATTAATTAAAAAAATCCAAGAATAGATTGTTGTCTATTTTTTCAATTTTGATTGTGATGATCCAATCAGGCTAGCAAAAGAGATTCAAAACTCACGAGACTAAAAACAATAGGGGCACTGGAGATGGTATGGAAATGTGAGGTAATCTTTCAAACATATTCTTCTTCAAGTGTAGCCAATCATCTATTCAAGAAAAAAATAATTTGTGATTCCCCCAAAGAACAACAAGCAAACTGAAAAATCATCATTTTCATAAAAGTGATTCAGCAAAAAATTCGTCCTCCAAAGTAGAAACCTTGTGAGCAACATAACTGATGTCTTTAATTTGTTCAGTCAATCCTCCCCCACAAACGATAAATTTCATTTGTTTGTCTGTTGGAAGTATCTTCAACCACGAATGGGGTAAATCTAAAAGCAATGTCAACCCAAGCACATCCAGGATCTTTCCTCACACCCAAGTCTCTCATGAAGGTCCCTACTTTTGCCAGTTACTCCAGGAATCAGCAGAATCATACATGTTAGCAATCAACACATTGTATCTTGAATTTTGAGGTTTCATTTCTAGTATATTTTTTGTAGCTTGTTCCCCAATATCTGTATTTTCATGGATCCGACATGCTCCAACTAGAGCTGCCCACATTTCAGAGGTTGCCTTGTTTGGCATCTTCAATATAATTTCTTCTGCCTTTCTCAGTAAACTGGCCTTACCAAATAGATCGGCCATGCAAACAAAGTGATCCAAACGAGGAGTTATACTATAAATATATTGCATATTTTCAAAAAGTACCTGACCTTGCTTCACAATGCCTGAATGACTGCAAGCTGATAAAACAACAAACATGGTAATATCTTCTAGCTTTATATGGAACTTGATCATTTCATCAAATAGTTCGAGTGCAACTTTTCTTTCTCCTTGCAAGCCATATCCAGAAACTAGTGAAGTATAAGTCACCACATCTCTCTTATCCAACAAATCAAATGGTCTTCTCGCAACTGAAACTTTACTGGATCTTGAATACATGTCAACAAGAGCATTCCATATCAGCAAGTAATCCTTAAACCTTTCATGTCTAGTGATATAGAAGTGGTACTCTTTGTCGTGTTGTAGGTGTGCCATACGTGCACACATAGGAAGAATACTTGGGACGGTCACATAATTTGTCTCAATATCAATAAGCAACATATCTGGGTGGACCCAGGAACATGATTTAGGGGGAGGGCCAGACAGAATTATGTAAAAGTTATGGGTTAAAAACTTAAAATTATGGACTAAAAAACTATAAGGACTACCTTGTAAATATAAAAAATTAAGGGCTCAGCGAGGACAATAGGTCCGCCCCTTTCTCTCTGAATATAAAGGAGGCTTCCTCATACCTATCCCACTGGGCAGAACCAGGTATGATGGAGTTCCAAGCGATAATACTTTTAGCTTTTACTGATTGGAACAAAATGTATGCATGCATAACGTCCCCGCACTGAGAATACATATTTCTTAATGCATTTTTTTTCATTAATGTATTAAACAAAAACAATATGAATTACCAATCCATAAATTTCTTTCCCTAGATATAGTACAACAATACGAGAACTTGCACTTAAGCTGACAATCATGGCCACTGGATCCAAGCGATTGCCATTCATCCTCATTTGACACAGCAATTTAAGTGATCCATCGTACTTACCCTTTCTCAAGTAACCTCCAGCAATAGTATTCCATGTTATAACATGTTATAATATTGAATTCCACACCAGATGCCGGCATACTTTCAAATAGTTAAAATGCCTCACCCCTCCCCTTTGGAGGCATATTGTGAGATAATTTAGTTACATGAAACATCATCCTTGATTGGCATTTTATCAAAGATATTTCAGGCTATGTCTACTTTCCCGCACTTCCCATACAAAGACACCAGAGCATTATGCACAAACAAATTCCACTCTAGTGAGCTAGCATTAATAGAATTATGAACTTCCATTCCAAAACCAATATCTACTTGTTCACCGCAAGCCTTAAGAAATAGATGGGTAGGTGAAAATATCAAGTCTAATACCCTTATAAACCATTTGTTTATATGCAAAGATAGCATCCTTAATACGCCCTTTGCTAGCGTATGAAGAAATAAGAATATTCCTAGTCAAAGGATGCAAAACATTTCAAGCTACAATTTTAATATGTGCTTTATCTAGAAAATTAAAAGCTGTGTAAAACGTAATGAGTTTGGGAACCAGTGCACGGTTTTTGTGAAGACCCCTAGTAATAACTTGAGTATGAAGTTGTTTTCCTTCTAAAAGCAACTTGGGGTTGGTGCAAGACAATAAAATAGAGGATAATGAGTGTACAATAACATCACAAGCAGGCAGATATATAGGCATGATTTCGAATAAGAGTAAAAGTTTTGAAGGCTTTAGATAAATAACCTTTGCTAGCAAAATATTTCAAGGTTATGAGAAGACAATCCACCATCGATTCATCTGGGATAGCTTGAAAGTTTATAATATTTTTGAAGGCATAAAGAGATTGAGAATCGCCTTTTTTTTTTATCGAACATCCAATGGCTGTTTGATGCTTTGCCTCCATTTCTTAGAGATAAATCTTTGAATTTCATAAAAAAGGAAGGCTTGTTTGTAGCCTATAAAATGGAGAAGGCATGTAATATAGATGATGAAGCTATATCCTTTAATAACACAGCAAACATCAATTGTTTGCACGACTGCACACACATTTTTTCAAATACAACAACTCTTGCAACATTAAAGGCGTATTCGGTAGAGATTAAAATCGGATTAAAATTGAAAAACTAGCCATTATTGTTGAATTTTATTAGATGAATGAGACCCAATAACGGCTATATTTTCAATTTTAATTGACTTTTAATCTCTACCGAACATGCCCTAAAGATAAATAAAATTAGAAATTAGAGATAATGTAGTCAAATCATAAATTAACAGCTACACACACACACAAAAGTTTAAACTTCATGTTTTAATCTAAACTTACAAGTATAAACAAGACATTCACAAGACTAATACAGTGTAGCCTTCTTATTTTAACTTGCCAATAGCTTGACAACTTTAAAAACATAAGATACGCGGAAAGCTTTATTGTTTTTTCTTCACATTTCAGAAACTAAACGCCTTTAACCCCACCTCCTTCACCCAAAATTTAAACCAAAAAACAGGTTCACCTATCTAAAATTATCAGTTTTCCAATACATTCCAACTATTGAAGTAAATCCCCAATCATGAATTAAACAACATAAAAAGGCAAACAAATGCCGACCTCGGTAGCAACACGATAAAATCTATGGAAGTTGAAGGTTTATGTTTGTAAAGTTGTAAATGGGATTGATTATGGGTTTAAGCATATACCCCATTCCAATCTTTTCTCAGTTCCAAGGGATTGTTAAGGTTTCACAAATATAAGGTTCAAGAAATTGATAGCATGAGTAGTTACCAGAAGGATTGTAGGTGAATGCATCTCTAAATCTATAGCCGTCGATATCAATAATCCTGCATTGAATTACAACTCTGAAATCATTATTAAAAAATGAAAACAAAACACAAACAGAATGAGAAGAGAAGAGAAGAGAAGAGACAAAATTCATAGTGATTCTACTAATTAATATATTTACTTACATGTATATTTTGGGAAAGCTGTGCAGGGTCTCCAACGGGGAGAAAATTGTTCACGATGGAATAATAGATTATTTTTTTTGTAAAAATATGTTAAAATTCTGTTTATGCAATTATTTAAGTAAATAAAAATATATTTAAAATTGTAGCGTTTGTAATAAAACTTGTAGTCGTAATACCCGTTGATTTATTCTATTCGGTCCGTTCTAGGGTTGGTTGCTTATCTGAGAGTGCTTCACCTTTCCCCATATGCGGTAGAGAGTAGAGACGATAGCGTTGGAGGTGTGGAGATTTGAAAATTTTGAGGAAGAGACGAGATGAGGCATTTATAATTAAAGAATAGAGAATGGTCGGATATGGAAAAAGAATAGTTAAGAAGGAAATATAGGGTATGGGTGGGATGTGTTTATAATTTTACAGTTTCATTTTAGAGGGGGCCTAGGTTTCATAATTCATTTTAAATGGATTACTATTTAGCATTTCTTGATAATAATTAATAAAAAAATCCAAGAATAAATTGTTGTCTATTTTTTCAATTTTGATTGTGATGATCCAATTAGGCTTGCAAAAATGGAGATTCAAAACTCACTAGACCAAAAACAATAGGGGCATTGGAGATGGTATGGAAATATGAGATAATCTTTCAAACATATTCTTCTTCAAGTGCAGCCAATCTCTATTCAGGAAAAAAATAATTTGTGATTCCCCCAAAGAACAACAAGTAAACTAAAAATCTTCATTTTCATAAAAGTGATTTAGCAAAAAATTCGTCCTCCAAAGCAGAAACCTCGTGAGCAACATAACTGATGTCTTTAATTTGTTCAAACAATCCTCCCAACAAACGATAAATTTCATTTGTTTGTCTGTTGGAAGTATCTTCAACCAAGAATGGGGAAAATCTAGAACCAATGTCAACCCAAGCACAGCCAGGATCTTTCCTCACACCTAAGTCTCTCATGAAGGTCCTTATTTCTGCCAGGTTACTCCAGGAATCAACAGCATCATACATGTTAGTAATCAACTCATAGTATCCTGAATTTTGAGGTTTCATTTCTAGTAGATTTTTTGTAGCTTGTTCCCCAATATCTGTATTTTCATGGATCCGACATGCTCCAACTAGAGCTGCCCACATTTAGAGGTTGCTTTTTTTGCATCTTCAATTTAATTTCTTCTACCTTTCTCAGTAAACCAACCTTACCAAACAGATCGACCATGCAAAAAAAGTGTCCAAAAGAGGAGTTATATCATAAATATTGCAACTTTTCAAAAAGTACTTGACCTTGCTCCACATGCTTGAATGACTACAAACTGATAAAATAGCAACCATGGTAGTATCATGTGGCTTTATATGGAACCCGATCATTTCATCAAATAGTTCGAGTGCAACTATTCCTTCTCCTTGCCAGCCATATCCATAAACTAGTGAAGCATAAGTCACCACCTCTCTTATCCAACAAATCAAACAGTCTTCTGGCAACTGAAACTTTACCGGATCTTGAATACATGTCAACAAGAGCATTCCATATTAGCAAGTAATCCTTAAACCTTTCATGTCTAGTAATATAACAGTGGAATTCTTTGTCGTGTTGCAAGTGTACCATACGAGCACACAGAGGAAGAATACTGGTAACAGTCACATAATTTGTCTCAATGTCAGTAAGCAGCATATCCGGGCGTACCTAGGAATATGATTTAGGGGGACCAGATAGAATTATGTGAAAGTTATGAGTTAAAATCTTAAAATTATGGACTAAAAAACTATAAGGACTACCTTGTAAATATAAAAAATCAAGGGCTCAGTGGGGGCAATGGGTCCGCCCCTTTATCTATGAGGCTTCCTCATACTTATCCCATTGTGCATAACCAGATATGATGGAATTCCAGGCGATAATACTTTTAGCTTCTGCTGATTGGAACAAAATGTATGCACGCATAAGGTCCCCCTACCAAAAATACATATTTATTAATGCAAATTTTTCCATTAATGTATTCATCAAAAAAATTACGAATTGCAAATCCATAAATTTCTTTCCCTAGATTCAGTACACCAATACGAGAACATACCTAAGCCGATAATCATGGCCATTGTATCCAAGCGATTCCCATTCATCCTCATATAACACAACTATTTAAGTGCTTCTACGTAGTTACTTGTTCTCAAGCAACGGTACTCCATGTTAATAATGTTGAATTCCACACCAGATGCCGGCATACTTTCAAAAAGTTTAAATGTCTCACCCCACTCCCCTTTGGAGGCATATCCTGAGATAATTGAGTTCCATTAAACATCATTCTTAATTGGCATTTTGTCAAAGATATTTCGGGCTGTGTCCACTTTCTCGCACTTCCCATACATAGACACCAAAACATTCCACACAAACAAATTCCACTCTAGAGAGCTAGCATTAATAGAATTATGAAATTTCATTTCAAAACCAATATCTAATTGTTCACCACAAGCCTTAAGAAATAGATGGGTAGGTGAAATTATCAGGTCTAATTCCCTTATAAACCATTTGTTTATATGTAAAGATAACATCCTTAAAATGCCATTTGCTAACGTATGAAGAAATAAGAATATTCCAAGACAAAGGATGCAAAACATTTCAAGCTACAATTATAATATATGCTTCATCTAGAAAACTAAAAGCTGTGTAAAACGTAATGAGTTTGGAAACCAATGCACGACCAAGTAATAACTTGAGTATGAAGTTGTTTTCTTTCCGAAAGCAAATTGGGGTTGGTACAAGACAACATAATGAAGGATAATGAGTGTACAATAACATCACAAGCAACAGACACATATACATGATTTCGAATAAGAGTAAAAGTTTTGAAGGCTTTAGATAAATGACCTTTGCTAGCAAAATCTTTCAAGGTTATGAGAAGGCAATCCACCATCGATTCATCTAGGATAGCTTGAAAGTTTATAATATCTTTGTAGGCATAAAGAGATTGAGAATCACTTTTTTTTTTTTCCGAACATCAAATGGTTGTTTGATGCTTTTCCTCCATTTCCTAGGGATAAATTTATGAACTTCATAAAAAGGAAGGCTTGTTTGTAGCCTATAAAATGGCGAAGGCATGCAATATAGATGATGAAGCTATATCCTTTAGTAACATAGCAAACATCAATTGTCTGTATGACTGGACACACGTTTTTAAAATACAACCCCTGCAACATTAAAGATGAATAGAATTAGAAATTAGAGATAATGTAGTCAAATCATAAACTAACAACTACACACATACACACACAAGTTTAAACTTCATGTTTTAATCTAGGCTAACAAGTATAGACAAGGCATTCACCAGACTAATACTGTGTAGCGTTCATATTTTAACTTGCCAATGGCAGGTCAATCTTAAAAACATAATATATCTAGAAAGCTTTATTCTTTTTTCATCACATTTTAGAAATTAAACGCCTTTAATCCACCTCCCTCACCCAAAACTTAAACCAAAAAATAGGTTCACCAATCTAAAATTATAAATTTTCCAATACATTCCAACTATGGAAGTAAATCCCCAATCATGAATTAAACAACATAAAAAGGGAAATAAATACCGACCTCGGAAGCAACACGATAAATTCTATGGAAATTGAAGGTTTCCATTTGTAAAGCTATAAATGGGATTGTTTATGGGTTTAAGCTTATACCCCATTCCAATTTTCTTCGGTTCCAAAGGATTGTTACGGTTTCAAAAATATAAGTTTCAAGAAATGATAGCATTAGTAGTTACCAGAAGGTTTCCAAGTGAATGCATCTCTAAATCTATGACCTTCAATATCAAAAGTCCTACATAGTAATTACAACTCCGAAATCATTATTAAAAAATAAAAACAAAACACAAAACAGAATGAGAAGAGAAGAGAAGAGAAGAGACAAAATTCTTAGTGATTCTACTAATTAATATATTTACTTGTATATTTCGGAAAAGCTGTGCAGGGTCCCCAACAGAGAGAAAATTGTTTACGATGGAATAATAGATTATTTTTTTGTCAAAATATTTCAAAATTTTGTTTATGTAATTATTTAAGTAAACAAAAATATATTTTAAATTGTAGTGTATGCAATAAAATTCGTAGTGGTAATACCCTTTGATTTATTCCCTTCGGTCCGTTCTAGGGTTGGTTGCTTATCCGAGAGTGCTCCGTCTTTCCCCATTGGCGTTGGAGGTGTGGGGATTTGGAAAATTTGAGGTAGAGACAAAATGGGGCGTTTATAATTAAAGAATAAAGAATGGTCGGATATGGAAAAAGTGCAATCAATAAGCAAATATAGGGTGTGGGTGGGATGTGTTTATAATTTTGCAGTTTCATTTTAGAGGGGGCTTAGGGTTCATAATTCATATGGATATTTTTTTAAATGGATTAGTGTTTAAAATTTCTTGATATTAATTAGTAAAATATCCAAGAATAGGTTGTTGTCTATTTTTTTTTTTTTCGATGTTGATTGTGATGACCATTTTAAAAAAAATATTTTATTTCCAAAAATACGATATTACGACGATTTGGGCAAAAGGGAAAAAAAATAAAATTATTGAAATATTATGGTAAGATTCGTATAGATGACAATAGATCCATATATTATAGACAAAATCTCAATATTTTTAATATTTGACGTGCATAGTTTCAAAAAAATACAAATATCTTTCTTGTGATTTCACAGAGGGTGATCGTGTGAATTGTCCATGACTTATCATGAATTGTAAAATTAATTACTTAAAAAGCTTGGAATTGTGGATGGTATAAATAAAATATTTGAGTATGACCTGTAAAATAATGAAAGATTTTGGCCTTATTTAACGCCTCACAGAAAACAATTAGTTAGGAAACTTTTTAATTTCACCAATGGCTATTAAACTTTGCACTTAATATCACCTTGACCTCTAAACCTTAATTTTACTTTGCTATTATTTGACCTCCCTGTTAACCACAATTACGGTTATGCCATTAGGAAATTTAATTTTTACTTTGAAAAAAGTAGTAAAGCTCGTTTCTTTTTTTACTCGGGGCTTTAATTTAAAAGGCCTAGTCAAAGAATAAACTAATTTATAAAGATCATCATCTATCTTTTTTAGTTAGATAGCCTAAAAATACAAAGAAATAGAAAATATAATTTGCTAATTACTAAAATGTCGTTCAAGGTGAAAAAGACATTAATTGCCCTGATTCCCATTTCAATTCTCATTTAGCTCCAATTGAATTTTAGCTTCCCTCTCTTCCACAATTGGCTTTGACATCTTCTATAAACCCTTTTCATTTTCTTATCATCATCTTCTCTAATTAATGAAACTATAAAATCTACATTTTCATTCCCTTGAGCACTCATTTGGTTAAAATAGGTAATCAAGCTTATAACATTCATGTTGAACATTTGGAGAAGAAGATGATGTATTGTTAATTTTTAATATTTGGGCTACTTTTTTTTCTATTTTTCTGAATAATTTGTTCGTGTAGTTTTATGTGTGTTTATGGTGTTCATTTGTCAATAATGATTTTGAATTCATTTTATCATTGACTTAGAGCTTTGATATGGATTGTGGAACGTGCTGTCGCAGTTACCCAAACATAATACATTAACCTCTAAAACTAATGTAGTAGTGGAAGCAAGGGTAGATCTCACGAAGAGTGTGTAATTCAATATTTTATACTTCGTACAACGATTGTGAAGTTTTTTATGCAAACAATTATAAATAACGCAATAAATAAAAATGCAAATTAAATTAACGAAAACAATCAAAAGACGAACATTAGCCTAAGTCCACTTCCACCATCGGAAACCCATAACCGATCATAGACGCATTTGTATAAATCAATTTATACTTTGAATATTCACCGTTGGAATTATTTTCCTATCTCTCTTTGATTATAGCTAATTGAAATACAAGCGATTGAATTATCCCTAGTTATCAAACAACCTAAGACAAGCGCTCAAGATATAATTTGATAATCACATAACGAATTAGAAATATCGATGAAGCTAAACAACACAAGCACAAGCAGATACATTTAATTTAGTTTAGCGCTCTAGATTTAATTTGATAACCGCCTTGAGATTTAAAAAGATCGATAAAGCTAAACAATACAAACACAAGCGGTTGTATTTAATTTAGTTCAATGTTCTTCCATGAATTCAATAATTACCAAAACAACAATTTATTAAACCTTAGTTGCTTCACAAGTTAAAGAGATAAAAAAATTACGGATTTAATGTTTAACTTAGCGGTATAATGTTACAATCAATAAACTAGCGAGCTCTCTAGCAATCAAACGCTACAATTTATAGAAATAAGTGCAGAAAAACATTCAATACTCAAAATATAAATTAAACGATGCAAAACAATTTAGATCTCACAGCAATGTAGCTCCAAAGCTTCCGTTTCCTTCGACCAAGTACATAAATTTAGTTACACGTGAATTCTAAGAGGAAAATAGAGAAGAATGAAGTTGGGAGGCGTTCTCTACGTTCTGGGTCGTGTTTAGGGCTTTAAAAGTTGTATTTATAATTATTTCCATACGTAGTTGACTTAAATTCGGAAACCAGAATTTTTGTTCCGGTAATGAACTATGGGACTACATAGAAGGAAGATTTGTGGTCGCATAGAAGGAAGAGTTGTGATTAGCCCTAAAACTCCCTAAAGTAATGGATGCAACCGCATTGATCTTAAGCTATGCGAGCACATAGCTTTAAAATCTTCTACCAGACAATTTTCAGTATTTTAGTCATAACTTTCTTTTTCGATATTCGATTGAGATGATTCAAAATGAGTTGAAAAGATAACTCAAAGAGCTACAAATCAATTAGAAATACAATTTTTCCAATTCAAATTTTTCCTATGCCTTCAAACTGAAAATCTGAAGCATAACTTTTTCGGCTGAGAGTTGATATGTGATAGTACTTTAACTATAATTCATCCCTTTGGATTCTTTTCTCATACAATTGATGCCTAACACTCTCAAATCTTCATCGTGAGGTTCGACGTAATTTTTGAGTATTTGCATTTCAGTCCCCGTACTTTGTATTTCTTTCATTTTAGTCTTTCTTCGTTTGTTTCTTCTAAATTCCTCCATATTGATCAAATTGCAATCTAAATCAAAATATAAGAATAATGAGTACATTTAAATATCAATTAATCACAAAAGCATAATGTAAATGGATGAAAAATATAGCATTTCACACTCTCATCAGATTGCTTTCCAACATATTTTCTTATTAACCCTTGTTTCTTTTAATTGAAGTGAAATGTACGTTGATAAATGTGTTTGCTATTCTCTATGTTGTTCTACTGTGAAACATATATTTGGAGGGTGTTTGGTGTAGACTAAAATCAGATTTTAAGAGAATTGTAATATAATGTTTTGAAATGTGCGGTTGAAAAGATGTGAGACCCATGAAAGATGTGATTGATATTGATTGTTTAATTTTGACTTATATTAAAATCAGATTAAAATCAGACCCAAACAGACCCTTGATTTTTTGTTGTACAAAACGACTTACATATCGTTTTTTACAATCCATAACAAACATACATATCATTATTAGTACTGCACAAAAAATTGATATTTGATGAAATGTTAAAATTTTTATGTTGAATTGTAATTTTGGACACAGTGAACATGATATGATATCAATTTGTTATCCGTTGAGTATTAGCAGTCAGTTGAAGGTGATGCGGTAGGGTGGTGGATGTGGGTTGGGTTAATTATATTATATTAGAATTAAATATTTAATAAATTGATTTAATAATTTATTTTATAAATAAAAACTAAAAAAACTCTGATTTTTGAAATTTGAAACTAGTTTTCTAATTTTTGAAATGGCATATACTTATGCTCTTGTTTATGAATTTTTCCCAAAAATGATTTGGGAGTATTCAATTGGGTCTTTTGAAAACTTTGAAAGACTTTTTTTAAGTGATGACTTGTATGGATTTCGT
This sequence comes from Fraxinus greggii, assembly GCA_903798315.1. Lineage (NCBI taxonomy): Eukaryota > Viridiplantae > Streptophyta > Magnoliopsida > Lamiales > Oleaceae > Fraxinus > Fraxinus greggii. The sequence continues at coordinate 1,580 of CAIGRK010197734.1, read as the reverse complement.
GAATTTTTCAGAAATTTGTATGAAATTAGTGGAAGTCTTTTGTAGTTTTTTATGGACTTTAATTTTAAAAATTTTATAGACTTTTGAAAATTTTTATTTGAAATAGAATTTATGTAGATTTAGTGCAATATTGTGAAATTATCATATACGAGATGGTGATTTTCCACAATTCACGTTCTCCTTCCCCATCCCATATAATAAATATTTTAAAAAGAATAAAAATTTAAGACCTTAAATAAATAATAACAATAATTATACATATAAAAAATAAATTTAATATGCAGTATTATTAATATAATATACCTTTAAAGAATAAATCAAAAATAAATATTTAAATTTAATTATAAATTAGTCTATATAATTTTTTTAATTTAATTAAAATTAGATTTTTTTCACAAAAAATGAATGAAAAAAGAAAAAAAGTTATAAAAATACAATTTAACTTTTTCATAGACAATAGAAATAAACAATAAGAGATAGAGAAAAAAATAGAAACTAATATAATCAATAGAAAAAAAATTTAATTATAATTCTCATGTTCGTAGAAGGGAAAAGAAAAAGGAAATATTAAAAAATACATATTAATTTTTTTTTTGTTTTTGTGAAAGTCTCTAAAAATTTTGAGATTAATGAGTGACAAATTTTGAGTTTTTATTTTATTATTTTCTGTTTAAAAGTTAATACCATTGAAATTTTTATAAAAGTCTCTAAAGTCATTAAAATTTGAATACTCCAAAATTTATAGAGACTTCTAAAAAATTTTATTTGAGTACATCGTAACTTTTAGAGACTTTTAAAAGCCTATAAAAGTCTCAATTAAATACACTAATACTTTAGAGAGTTTTGAAAAATCTACATTAAACACCCTTAAACTTTTTAAATCCCCAAAAATCTATAAAAACTTCAATTAAATACACCAATACATTTAGAGAGTTTTCAAAAATTTACATTAAATACCCTTTAAACTTTTTAAATCCCCCGATTCAATAAACCCCCTTGGTTTACCTGGCTAGAGAAAGGCGGAAAGGGACGGAGAGACTTTGATTTGGCCCTTGTTTGACAACAATTAATTTATATTATACCGCATTATTTTTTCTAAAGTACTCATTTTTATTAAAATAATATTACACGCAAATAAAAAATTTTCCTTCATTTTAACAACAAATTCTTTATTAATCTACTAGTTCATAATATATTATTACAAAAGTCCTTTTTTGAACCCGTTTAATACATTCTTGAATAATATTTTGATCATATTTCAACCACATATTCTTCAATAAAATAATATTATACGTAAATTCAAAATTTTTTCTTAATGTTTAACAAGTACATTTCCCATCAATACTTTATTCAAAAATGTTTTTTTTTTGGACAAAGATGAGGCTGAAACAAGCCCTAAAGGGACTCAAACATGGCCTTATTGAAGAGGAAATACATGAAAATAGACCAAATACAAAGTCATATTTTCAAAATAGCCTTTGACCATTTTTAACATTAGAAACTACCAAAAATACCATCAATACAAAAATTTCAACCAAGTTATTAAACTATAGAAAATATTTTATTTAAGTCCCTAAGAT
>CAIGRK010197731.1:0-14495 GCA_903798315.1 Fraxinus greggii | reverse complement strand
ACATTCAACACAAAAACATTTTAAATGCCAAAAACATTTCTTGATATCATATAATTAAATATCAACCTGTCCATGTAACATTTTCGAGCATGAAATGTCAAAATAATTCAGATTTTTTTGTCATTGCAACTCTAGAGACCTAATATTATATAAGTCATGAGTTAATTATAAATATGCCGAACCCGACCCCGCCTATTTTAATCTTTGTTGACAAATTATCCAAAATCGACCAACCCAACCCGGCCGATACTTTATTGGGTTGGGTTTCAACATTTACATGAGTTGGGTTGGGTTAAATTATGATCAAACCGATCATGTTGGGTTGGGTTGAGACAAAAACCGACCATACGCAACCCATGTCCACCCATGTGCAGCCCATGTGACTAGATGGGAAGGAGATGAATTTTGGCGAATGGCTGGTCGGAGGAAGGGTCCAAAAGGAAGGATACGAAGAGGACTAGGCATGAAATCGAAGGGGTTTTGAGCAAAAATGTTGTAATTTTTTTTATCAACGAGGAGTGTTCCAGGTGGCCTTGAGAGAAGTAGTACACACGAGAATTGACAGCGAGGATATGGACGAAGGCGTCGGCAATGGCGCTCTAGACGTAGGGTCCATTTGGGTAATGGAGATCGACATTGCTGGTGATGAAGTGTTTTGTATGTATGGGTTTGGGTCTGGGGCTATATATAGGTAGGTGGGGTATTGTGAGTGGGAGTGGCATCTGTGTGTGGGAGCGATGAACCAAAGAAAAACCTTCATTTTTTTTCCCTTGTGGCGAGGGTAAGGGAAGGGATTGGGGATGGGAGGGAGAGGAGGAAAGAAGAAAAGGATTTTTTTTTTTAATTTTTAAATTTAATTTGTTTGGGACTTATTTGTATCTTTTTGAAAAAATTGAAAGCGTGATTGCAATTTGTTCCTTATTTTATTTTATTTTTGTTTTATTTAAATAGGAATGCATATTTGCCATTTTATAATTTTTAATTGAGAAATTGAATAAAAATTGATGAAAAATGACGTTTTTCACAATGAAACATGAAAGTATGAATGAAAATGCAAAAATTTTAAACATATGAATGTTTTGCACACTAAAGACCAAACGTAGAGACATTTTGTGTTAATAACCCTTTTCATCAATCATTTATTTTGATGGCTTGGTTAGGTATTTTGAGTTAGGATTTTAAAAATGTTTATTGTAATATTTTCTTTCTTGATTTTTGCATATTTTCATTTATGTTACAATCAAATCATTCAACCAAGACAAATTTTATTGCACAATAAGTTATCCCGACATAGTTCGATTACTAAGATCAATGATTGTATTCTACGAGATGATTACTTTGCTACGTGTAAGCACTTGTCATCCAAATAGAATAAACAAATAGTTTTTGGTCTACTCGCAATTGCGAAAAAACGACTATGGTGACCTTCCAAAAGTAGTGTTTCTTCATGCACTATCCAAAAAGGAAAACACTGTAACCAAGTAGCTTTAGAAACACAAGTAAAAGCTCATAACGAAGGGCGTGATATCGCTTCTGAGGGTAATATAATTATCTGTGTGGAGTGCTGGTGCAGTAAAGTAGTAGTTCCGGGCAGCCAGGCAGGCCGCTTAGAACATTTCAACTACAAGCATAAAGATTGTAGATTAGATTCCAACATCTACAGTTAATCTTCCATATATTCTACCACATTAAGAGAAGTAAAAATCTGAAAACTTGTAAAATTTAAGCCAGAGATGCGACTATAGAGAGTAAGGCCATACTTCGGACATTTGGTTACCAAACTAGGCAAGATGTCCGCATAGTGAAGCTCTGCGTAATGGCAATCACAATCTATCGACCAGCCCACATCCTGCTACCTTTTGCCATCCTAATCTTGAATGCACAGGAGAGCATCAGCAGTTTCTGGCATGCAGCCCTGTAACTTTGCTTCTGTTGTGATATGACCCAGCACCTCAGAGATGAATGATGCATGCTTTTGAGACCTTTCGTCAATCATAAATTCATGAATGATCCCATTTATCTGAATCCAACTTCGACCTGGTGGCTTCTTTGTTTTCATTTCAACCATCTTCTTCCTCACAGTAATCACGTCTTGCCACCTCTTTTCAGACGCATACACATTTGACAATAGCACAAAGTAGCCAGCAGCTCTCTCAGGGTCAAGTTCCATGGTCAATATCTGAGCTACATCAGAAGCAAGCTCAACATTTTTGTAAATGCTGCATCCACCAAGAAGGGCACCCCACACTGCATAATTTGGCTTCATTGGCATAGATTTTACAAGCCCTTCTGCTTCATCCAATAACCCAGCACGACTCAAGAGATCTACCATGCATCCATAATGCTCTATCCTTGGCTCGATTCCCCAGGTTTCAGTCATACTCTTAAAGTAATGACGTCCCTCATCGACATAACCAGCATGGCTGCAGGCACATAAAAGACCCAAGAATGTTATTTCATCAGGTCTTATGTCATTATCTCCTATGCTTTCCATCCACCGGAAGACACTAAGAGCCTCATCTCCATACCCCTGTTTAGCAAAACCTGTGATCATACTTGTCCAAGAAACAGTAGTCCTCTGCTCCATTGTTTTAAACACGCCAAATGCCGCCTCTATTTCACCACAGCTAGCATACATATGTATCAGTGCATTGTTCAGTGACACCAGCACCGGCTGCTCTCTTTGACTTATAGACTCGAAAACATATAAATGTATCCACTTGCCCAGATTCAGATCACCCAACTGGGCACATGCTGACAGCACCGCCAACAAAGTCACCTGGTCGAACTTCACTTCATCTCTCCGCATCTCAAGAAACAATGCCAAAGCTTGCTTACACCATCCGTTATGCACACATCCAGCAATCATTGTTGTCCAAGAAACTACATTCCTCTCTGGCATCGCCTCAAACACTTTTCGTGTTGCATTGACATCTCCATACCTAAAACAACCAGAAAGCAAAGAATTCCACGTGACAACATTTCTGTCATGCATTTCATCAAACACTAACCTCGCATTCTTCAGGCCATCCTCCCCTCCACTTTTGATATAAAAATCAACCAAATTAGTACAAACAAACACGTTCGAACAAAACCCATTTTTCAAAACTTTCCCATGAACCTCTTCACCCTCTCTTAACAACTTCCCTTTCGCACAGCCATTAATAACATACGTATACGTGTGACCATCAGGCAAGGTTAAAGAATTCTCCATCTGCTTAAATAATTCAATTGCTTTCCACGAATGGCCTCTGATAATTTGGTTATAAAGATAAGTACTTGGGTTTTCAAATTGGTTGAAGACTTGGAAGGCATGTGGGAAATTATTGAAGGCTGCGTACAGAGATAATAGCTTTGCAAGAATATAATTTTTTTGGGTAAAGCCATTGATGACAACGTTTGCGTGGATTTGGAAGAGTTGTTCACTGGTTTTGCAGTGATTTTGTAACAGCGAGAATAGGTGTTGTTGAAGAAATCTGGAGCCTGTTCGATAGGCGGGGATTTTATGTTCGATGAACATGCATAAAAGTTAGTTGTCGACGAGCAATTTGTTAGTCATATGAAGTAATAACATACCATTTCCACCTTCACTTTATTGAACTAAAATTTTATTAAAAAATTTAGGCCCCTAAAATTTTAGTAAAAACATAAGTCAAAGTTAACAAATAATTTTAACCCCATATTTTATGATGTTCACAACTTTTATCATATTTTCAATCGTACATTTCATTAACTTTTATAAAAACTTACTAAAAATATAATTTTCAGCTTTACTGAACGAGCTAAAAGAATAATATTAAAGACTTTCTTGCATGCATACTCAATTGTCTAAAATCCTTAATTAGCAAGCAATCATACTCATCACGAGATCACGCAAAACTAACAATACATATATATTCGAAAACTGAACCATTTACTCGTTTGAATATATTATATATTTCAAATCATAATCTTGACGGGTGAGAAGCATGAATGATTACAATTCACTATCGCGTTCAACCAGCTTCAGACCCCAACTCATGTCCTCGCAATGCCTTACATGCGGAACAAGAAGTCCAGTATCAACTCCTGCTCTCTTCTTGCAATCGTAGAAAGGAGGAGCATGGAAGCACGGTTCCATTGACATGGCTTGTCGACAGGGTGGATCAGGGGCCGTTCGATTTTCAGGCTTGTAAAGTATCCATGGCTTCAGACCTCCAAGACCCTGAGCCACATAACCAAAAGTCGACCAAGAGCTTGTTATCAATTTATCCATCAAGCTAAGCAAGTACATCTCTGCCCAAGCCTTTCTGTTGTGTGTTTGTTTCTCCGTTTGTTGATACTCTTCATGACTCGGCTGGTAAACAGAAATTACCTCTCCTGTTACAGTAGGATATTCCCAATACATATTTCTTATTTCCTCCGAGTAGCCAGAGCTTAAAGATGTCAATAGCACGGCTTTTGTCTTATGCTTTCCTGATGGAGTGACAATTGGCTCCTTTCGGTTGATCTCTGGTAGCAAATTCTCTTTTGTGGTACATGTTAGAATCTGCTCTAACACATGTTGAAAAGGGCCAGTTCCTGTGTCGAAAACCCGTATTTGGATGCCTAGCTTTTCGTCTGCTTTAGCTAAATAAGATTGATAGTATCTACTGATAAGCCCCCAGATGGAATTTGTCGGATGGAATAAGTACCTGCCCAAGAAGTGGAAAACAGTTGCCTTTGCCGGGAACAGGTTACTCAATTCTTGCTCAAAAGATGGGATCAAGAAGAGAGAGGGTACAAAATAATTGTCAGTCTTCATTATCAACCAAGGTATGTTCTGCAGAAAAGTTTGATCTTGGTCACAGAAGAAAAGCTTATCATGATCATCATAGTTGTGAACCAAATGGAGATAAACATATGGTGGTAGTGCCGATTGACTTAAATTACCTAACAAATTATTCTTCAGCATATTCCCATAACTATCTGCAGATTTCTGATTGAAGCTATTGAATTGGTGTGTAACGGGAAAATCCAGGGGAAGTAACCAGGAAACCTCTGGAAATGGTTCGCAGAAGAGGTCGGGCATGTCAACTCCACGATCAATAAGTAGGACCCGATCCGTGAGAAGAGCATAAAGGAAAGCCGAGGCTAAGGTCAAAATCCTGTTCCCTAAACCGCTAAAGGATATCCAAACTATGTAGCTACAATCGGAGGAGCTTGTGTATTGGCCAGACTTGAGATGTGTTAAGGTTTTATTGTACATTTCTGTGTAGGGTCCACAGCGTTTGTGAAGTGCTTCATACCTTCGTAACTTGGATATGAGGTAGGACGAAGGCTTTTGGGGTAGTTCTCTGCGATACGAGAGTGACTCAAACCTACTAAGACATGATTCTCTGTCAAATCCCGTGGGGAGAAGGCCACCAAGAAGTTTACCCTTCGGCACCTCAACGGCCTGGGAAAGATCATCTTCTTGATTTGTTACTGTAAAAGGAAAGAAAGCATAACAAGAAAATTAGGGTATGAAAGATGCACATGAAACATTCATTTATTGAATCAAAATTTTTGTTTTCGACATCATTGAACATTTCTTAACACTTGGTGAACACTGATCAAGGTCATCAAATGTGAGAAAACACGAAGGTAAGGCATAATTATCTAATCTTTTAAAGGAAAGCATGTACAAATGTAAAAATCAGCTGGTTCTTTTGAAAGAAGTGATACACGAAGAATCCTAGTAAAGTAACAAATAAATCTGTTGTGATAAACACCTTTTAAATGGGAATGTCCAAATCTTTCGATGGCTGTCCAGAATGCAGCACATCTGCATTCCATATGCAGTCATGTTTCTTCAATATTGACTATTTCCAATCTGAATCAAGGCAATTCGATGTGTGCGTTCACACTTATAATGATTTAGAAATGCATTAACTCTCAAAGATTTCTAGAACTTTTCAGCAACTAGCTCACAAATCCTAAAGAAATTTGTTCACCTAAAAATTACCCAAGCTTCAATTGGTATAAAGTACAGATGACAAAGGTTATTTATTTCCTTCACATAATAGTAGAAAATTTTCAGAAGTAAGATTGTACAAAGTGAAATATATTTCTTTTTTGTCTTTATGAATGGCATAACAAGAAAACATCAATAGTACAGATTTTCCGTTCAATTATCAAACTATTATTCTACAATTTTTCCCCCCGATAGTAGTTATAAACAGTTCTAGACCTGCTCTCCTGGTGCATTGGCAATAATATATTTCTTCTGTCAAGAAATACATAACAAAGAACCCGAGAGAAGAAAATAGTATCTCATAGGCGTAAAGTAGAATTACTTTCTGACATCCAAAGCTCTAACCTCTATTATACCAATTAATTTAAAAGCATTAGACTTTTAAAATACATTGAGTACATTGTCTTTGGATTCTACTACGCTCTTCCAATTGTTCATCACAATGATAATCTAAAAATTTCTTAATTTCTTTCCATTGAAAAACCATATTGGTCTTGTATGTGCAAGGCTACTTGAAGAGAAACGGATCAAACATTCATATTTTTGTCTCTAATCAGTTGTCTAAGTATCTTTTTAGGTATTGATGACAAAATAATAGAATAACAAAGAAATACTTTGGTAAAGATTTTTCTCTTGCACCTGCATCAATTCCTTTTGAGTGAAGATAACTCCACTGCAACAATTAAACTTAAAAATATATGTCTTTTAGATCATTGGATAAAAAATTGCTTTAGATCTTCTTTTCAGATCCAAGTACTTCCAGTAAAAGGTTTGTCAAACTATTAATTAGAAAACGTGGATATTCCTTGATGAGAATGGACCTCCTTCAGAATTTCTTCAATGACTTCTTTGGCTTCTTAGGCAATTCATTACTCCAACTCTATTCACATCAAACCGATAAAATTAGAATAAATCTGCCATTTAATATTGGGCTGATTTGAAGGTCATCTTTTAAAGTCACTACATAAACATTAGAAATAATTTTCTTTAAAAATTTTGCAAGGTCTAATCTTCCTTAACTTGAACTTATGACAAATGATGCTTGGAAACCCTTCCGTTCTCAAATGTCCTATAACTTGATCACCTTCAGCAAATTACTTAAATTTAAAATGTTGATCAGCATTTTCCTTGTACAAATCACAGCATGTATCTCTTCATGAATTTCTCTATGATGCGCACCAATGTTTTAAGCAAATTAAGCATGCCTAGCAAATTACCAAGCTCCTATTCACAATTTTTGTTTGACCATTATTTTATTGACGATAAGTACTTTAGAATATAGAAAATTTTGATCCCAACTTTTTGCTTTGATGAAGTGAAATTATTGATAAGAATTCCAATCAACAACCTACGGTCTGAGTTTCGGATTGAAATACTAACTGCCGCATTACAGAAATAAACGAAAAAATCCCCAAGCGACAAATAGTTATACCAATAGTGAAGAGCTTGAACTGGGGCACATTATTCTAGATTGTATGTTGAGTAACAACACTTGCCGACAACTTTTCACAAAATCACATGTCTTCATTGTTGATTTATAATAGCTCCAATGCCCACATAGGAATGGGATATATCATACTCTACCACAGAGTTTGTGAAGATCTAGCAACACTATAACTGGATCTTTTGTAATAGTTGTTCCACTTTGTGCAAAGCCTTTTCTACTTCTTTAGTCCCAATGAAAGCCAACCCTTATCAAGCACTTCGTGACAACATATTTTTACACTAAAATTTCATATATATCTCCAATAAAAAGAAGCTAATCCATGGGATATAAGAATATTTGCAAATAGACTTTCATCTAGCCAATTCAATCATAGCATTGACCAAACCACGATCTCGTTTGAAATCTCCACCTGAAACAATGAAACCTGGGAACACTATATTGTTGCTCATGAAAGAAAACTTCTTAAAGTTTCACATGAAGTTTCTCGTGTGCCAGAACGTCTAGGAATTAACACATGTACTTAAATTCTGTAAAAATCAGTTTGTCTATGAATGTGGGAAGACCAAATGGCATCATAAGCCATTTGAATAGTCTATATTGATTTTTGAATTCTACTTAACACTCATCTCCACTCCTAAGATGACTTCAGGGATGGTCAGTTCTTAAGACAATTTAGCAAATAATTTCGAGCCAACTAAATGATCTAGTATCTCATCCAGCCCCAGAATTGGAAATCCATAGTCAACATTTACGCTGTTAGTTTTCCAACTGTACAGATATTATCTCATAAACAATGTAATGACTAGAAATGTCAAAATAAAACCCCAAGAATATAATTAGACAAAAGAAAAAAGGAAAATGAGGTACCTTCTTGAGGTAAAATATCAAGAGGCCTGGCTTCAGCAACAGTCCAGAATGAATCAGAAGGTGGGTTCTTAAGAATTACAGATAATGAAAACAATACAGACAACCCCATCAAACAAACCACAAAAATCCCCATCAATTTCACAGGATTCAACCCGCATTCCCACTCTAGGCCCCTAGAAACAGTGTTTTCTGTAAAATCCGGGGGTGGCACCCGTTGATTTTTGGAACTACTACTCTTGAACCTCTTCATTTTTTCACGAAAAAAGGGTCATCTGGGCTGTTTTGCTTCTCCTTTTAAATGCTATATGAGCAAATGGTTTTGGATTATTTGATGTAATAATTGTAAAATTTAAGTTCGGTGGCAACAGTCGGTTAACGTTGGATTTGTGAGGGTTAATAAAGAAACGACAGGAAAACTGGTGATGGATGTCATGCAGTCACTGTTTGTACTTTGTAATGTCGGTGAAACTGGAAAAGCTATTTTTTTATTATTTTTTCCCTATTTGTTTATGGGTCGGTCCTTCGAGTTCCAATTGTGGACTTCTATTGGGCCAGCCATATAAACTGGGTTAGGGTTCAATAAAACTGGGTCAAATTTGTTTGGATCCACTTGGAGTGGTATACAGTTCAAAGTGCAAATTACACAAAATCAGAATTTTCAATATTCAACTTCAAATTTTAGATATAAGATTTTTAATTTCACTTTTCGAAAATCAGATATTTCATCCCAAACCCTAATCAATTTCATCCCAATCCAATTTTCTTCATCCTCTCTTCTCTACCGTCTTCTCTCTTCTCACTCTCTTTTCTCTCATCACTGTGGCTTCTTCTTCGGCAGTGAGTGGTGGTGGTGGGTTTGGTGTTTGCGTTGGCGGTGGCGTGGCGTGGCGTGGCGTGGTGTGGTGTCTTTGTCTCCGTCTCCTCTCTTCACTCTCTCTTCTCTATCGTCTTCTCTTTTCTCACTCTCTCTTCCTCTTTATCGACGAAAACAGCATATGGCAGCGAATTGAGTGCCGTCGTGCGCAACGCCAGATCACCACTGTCGCGTGGATTTTCTAGCGCTGCTGTGGCTTCTTCTTCTTCTGGCAGTGAGCGGTGGTGGTAGGCTTGGTGTTTGTGTTGGCAGTGGCGTGGTTGCAACGACGACACGATGATGGTAGGTTTGGAGATTTTTTTCATTGGTGGTGTGGTGTGGTGGAGATGGTGGTGAAGAGTGTAGATGGTGGTTGTGGTGGTTGCGACTGTGGTGGTGTTGACGGTAATGGAGTTGTGATGGTACAGGCAGCATTGTTGGTTGTGCTACCATTGGCGGAGGTGGTGGTCACAAATTGTTTTGTTGATTGTGACCAATAAATTGGTTGGTTTGTGATCAATAAACAATTTGTGATCGATTGTGACCAATAAACAATATGTGAGCAACGAAAAAGATAAATTGTGACTAAGAAATAATATATAATCTAAAAAATTGTTAATATGTGATCGATAATTTGATAATTTGTGACCGTATGATAAGTTGTGATTTATAATACTTGTGATTTATGATCGATAATAAATTGTGATGTATAATTTTTTTTATTTGTGACCGATGAATAAATTGTGATCTATAAAATTTTTGAATTGTGATCGATGAATAAATTGTGACATATAAATTTTTGATTTGTGATAGATGAACAAATCGTGACCTATAAAATTTTTGAATTGCGATCGTAAAATAATTTGTGACATATAAAGATTGTGATTTGTGATCAATTAATAACATGTGTTTTTATTTTTTATTTTTTCCATTTTGGCCTTCAAAAGATATTTTAACAGAAAAACAAGCAGAAAATGACAGGAGGAGGTATTGTGTAAAGTTTGATTGATTTGGGGTGTTTTGTGCCAAAATGAAAGGTTAGGTATATTTTCGCAAAGTCAGTAAAGGTTAGGGGAGTATTGCACACCAATTTTCCTTTATTTGTATTTGTATTTTTTTTTTTAGAATACATACATAGTATTAATATTACACGGATTTCTTCGTCTTAGTGCTAGCTTGACTAAAAATTTTAGAACGTATATGCAGTAGATTTCAACGAATACATGGTTAAGAAGTAGGGAATTATGAATGTTACATAATGTATGAATCAAAAATAGAGTGTGCTAGTTTATAAGCTTAAAAGCTTTGCTAAACACGTGCTAATAATTACTTCGATTAACAATTAGATGGTAAAATTGATATTTTAATCTAAGCCTCGCCTTATCCCTGCTCCACCTCTCGAAAAATTCCATGAGCAAGAGACGGAAAGGGACATCGAACCTTGCCCTGTTCTCATCCTTAGCTAACAATACAAATAATAGAGGATAAATTCCTTTAGGGATTGGTGTCGCAAAATCTGATTTTTAGCTAAAATCAAAGATTGGTAATAGTATTCTTTTTGGACAATTTTATCTTTTATGTCAGACATGACGTGTCTTGTGACCATTTAATTTCTTCACCAAAATAGAATATAGACACTTAACATGACATTACTACCATTATAGAAAAATTAATAAATTACAAACCAAAAGTCAATCTATAGTTCTTACAGCGGATCAGGCAAGGCTCTCTCTCAATTTGACCTATGAATTTGATTCTATATTACTCAATTCTTCCTTTGATTGTCTAAAGATTCATTTGTAGGTCCAACTTTTCACACGCCTGCAGATTTCCCTTTTTTTTTGCACTAATTTATTCTGATTCTTGTAAATAGGAGTTGAAACTTCCTCTTTTAGAGGCTGAAATTTTTTAATTCCTAGACCAAAGAAGAGGGTTTGGTGATTTTGTTAGAAATTTTAATCTTTGTGGTCATGTTGGAGATTCAGATACTAAGCCCCTGTTTGATACACATTATTTTTTTCATTCTCATTTTTTTACTCATTTCCAACCACACATTCTTCAGTAAAATAATATTTTCCATCATATCAATAATTTTTCCTTCTTTTTCAACGACACATTCTCCATCAATCTACTATTATAAAATACATTCTTCCAAATGAATGTGACTCAAACACACTCTAATATTATTTCTCTAAAGAACTATTTGGATGCTCAATATTATGGTGAGATTGGTATTGGAACACCACCACAGAAATTTGTTGTGATTTTTGATACTGGAAGTTCTAACCTTTGGTTGCTGTCAACCAAGTGCTATTTTCCTGTATGTTCTTCTCAAAGCCTTATTGCTTCTACAATTAAAAGTCTCGTTCTCCTCCCCACCCATCATTCCCCTGCCAGGTTTTCCAAAACTTAAATTTTTGCTAATGGATGCATGTTGCTTGTTTTTTTCATTCCAAGTACAAATCATGCCGCTCAAGTACATACAAAAAGAATGGTACTCGAAATATGTTCATATGGTCATGCAATGGTAACTTTGAACATAGAGTTTACATTTTGCCAAAATACAAATTAAAAAGAGAAAAAGTCTGCATTCTTACCTATTTATATTCCACATGCATTTTTTAGATGGACGAAGTCGTTGCATAAAATTAAAAATGATATCTAATATGTTCGTTCAATTCCTTAAGAGTTCATATTATATAGTTCATTTAGCTTCTGAATTCCAACTTCTCTTGCTATTCATTAGGCAAAGTTCTTTGAAAAGTAGCAGTTAATTCTGTCATTACATGTATTACACCTACTTTTATATCATCCTCATGTTTGTTTAGTGTTCGTGCTTTCAATAAAATTCCCACCCTCGAGTGATCTTATTCTGAAAACGCTGTAATTTTGTAGGTGATGCATATACCTCCTATTTTGAGTAGATAAGCAGCTGGAGTTTCGATAATCATTGATTCGATTAATTTCGGTGTTCGAATTTTATTTCCATTTACTGAATAGTGCATTTTTGTTTGATGATTAAGGACAAACGATTGTACTCTGTTTACTGCTATTTGTCTTTTTTTTTTCCTCTTATTAAATTAAGAAGTTTTGGGGTTTAATAAGCACGTGGACATACAACTTATTTGCATATCCTCTTGGCATTTGTTTCGCTTTTTCTTCTTGTTTTATGTGTTCTTATTGAACATCTTTTCATTTTTACTCTTCTCTTGAACATTATTGCCATACAGAAGTACATTGTGTTCACGAATGTACTCAAGGATATAATCAAAATGTAATTAGAAGAGGTGGTACGTTTTTTTGTTGCACTTTTCAAACTAGACTAACTTTTATATTGTCTTGTGGTCGTGTATTTGTCACTTTATCGAATATCTTTCAAATTCAAGTTTATATGCTAATTAATAAATCCACTTTATTAAATATTTGTCATTTTTTTTCACTTTCTGTCACCTTTTTGAGATTCTCACATTTTTTCAAGTTTTTGTCACATTTTTTTCTTCTTAAAAAAGTAACATTTATGTTTTAACAAATAATGTTTGTGCATTCTATTGGACAACAATTTCAATCATTTTGTCACTTTTATATTTGTTATCTTGTTCCCATTTGCCTACATAACAAATGAAGATGGTATAAATTCCTGTATTAGTTACGCTCAAATTAATTGCCACTTTGAGATTGTCATATTTTGGAGTATTTGTCACTTTTTTTGAGATTTTGTCAATTTTCTAATTTTTGTCACTTTTTTTAATATTAAAAAGTGACATACATCAATTTTAATTAAGACGTTACAAATGCTTGTATTAATTACGCTCAAATTAATTGTCACTTTGAGATTTTGTCATATTTTGGAGTGTTTGTCACTTTTTTGAGTTTTCGTCAATTTTCTAATTTTTGTCACTTTTTTTTAATATTAAAAAGTGACATACGTCAATTTTATTTAAGACATTACAAATTCCTGTATTAATTACGCTCAAATTAATTGTCACTTTGACATTTTGTCATATCTTGGAGTGTTTGTCACTTTTTTGAGATTTTGTCAATTTTCTAATTTTTGTCACTTTTTTTTTATTATTATTTGTCACTTTTTTTAATATTAAAAAATGACATACATCAATTTTAATTAAAAACAATGTCACTTTTTAAAAAAGTGACAAAGTGCCTGTTTTAATGTCACTTTTTAATGAAAAAGTGGCATTTAACTTTACACGGTATTTTTTACTTTCGAAACATTTTTCATATGATTTTTCAATAGATTTCTAATTTCAAGGGTATTTTTGTAAGTTGCTCTAATATAATATGGCTTTGAACGTTCGAAACAAACAAGATGATGGGCCCATTTGACCATGCATTCAAAATCAAGAATTGATTTTGACCATAATTAGATAATTATTTGAAAGTGCTTTGTCGGGTTAAAAGAGATTTTAGAGGAAGCTGACTTTCTACTACAAGAAATAGAAGCAAAAGTAAAAAATTTATCAAGCAGGCCTGAAGCGTAGCAATCGATACACAATTTTAATAAACACTTGGTGACTACTCGTGTATTTAACCCTGATAATTAAAAAATATGGACGATCAAGCTCAGTTTTGTGTGATATATTCCTTGATTAATCCATTGATAGTGAATGTAGAACAGCCGGCCGCACCTAAGTGCAAACAATATAGGATTCGATAAAAACAACAATGGATCAGTTAGCAATCGATCAAATTGATCTCATATGTAAATTGTAATATCATTCTATCTAATACATGTACTCCTTCACAATCTTTAATTAACTTTAAAATTCAGATACCCTATACACACACAATCATTTATGAGCAAACAGAAGTTTTTAATTTTATTTTTTTTATCTAGATATTTCAGTAACTCCAAACGCAGCCCAAATTCTGCAGATCTTTAATTGACTGCCTTCCAATATGATGATTAGATACAACAGAAGAAATTCAGGTTGATATCAGTACATGTGCCAGTCTCCTGTGAGACACTGACCATTTCTTTCTGATTTTTGGAGTTCTGAATCATGTTTTGGCCATAATTTCCAAGTCTAGTCTTCAGAATCGAGGGAGCTGCCAGTGGAATTGAAATTGTCCCGAAGAAAAAGTAGAATTAACGGGAAAAGTGTCCAATGGATTAGCAGAGGAAGGGTGTAAAACGTCGTTGAAACGAGGAATCACATCTTCTTGATTCATTTCAGCAACGACTGGATTGGAGAAGCAGTGCACGTGACTGGATTCAGATACAAATGGCGATGAGTCCACTAAAGATGGCAAAGTTGAAGGAGCCAACTCATTAAATGCATCCCTTTTCACACTGGAGCATTTGTGAAATACTCTGCAAATCACCCAATCATTCTGCA
>CAIGRK010197714.1:0-11457 GCA_903798315.1 Fraxinus greggii | reverse complement strand
AATCTGAACCGCATGTGTGAGATTAGGGACGGCAGTCTCGGGTTTATAAGGTGACCTCGAACATGAATTAACTTAAATTTGGATGACCTTAGCTAGTGATAGTCTCCCTGTATTGGTGTTGATATGATTAAAAATAAAAATATGAGTTCTTATTTGATTCATCTTATATTCTGTTCGAATCCTATTTGACTCGGGTAATTAAGTCCGAGGGGTTTCTCATAACCTGGTGCCTATGATCATCTGACTTGGGTTAACCGACCCAAAGCTTGTTACATGGGTCAATTTAATCGCTTAATGAACAGGGTCTGCACAAAAGATGTTATTTGCGAGAAAATAAAAAAATAAAATATTTATGCTCATATTTAAGAGAGAAGAAAATTTATCATATATTTGAGCTTATTCTTATTCTTTAAATTTATTCGGATTTGACTTTCATTTGTAGGGATCATACTTATTTTACAAGTGATGTTTGCATGTCCTTTCTCACAAATTTAAGGTTTAGAGTCATTTTCACGGGAAAATAGTGACACATTACACACATGAGTCATTTATACACTTTACTCCATTTTGAACTGAATTTTGTACAGGGAAAAGTCTTTTTGATATAGCTCAACTTGTGATTACATACTTGATTTGAATTGTCGAAGTGTCATGAGCTTAATTTGGTTAATTGCCGTGTTATTTAAATTAAAAAAATTGTTGAAAAATGGTATTTTGCGTAATTTTTAAATTTTTGGTGCTATTTTTGTCATTTGTCATGTCGCCAACTTATCGTGACAGCAGCAGAAACTGCCTCGCTCGCTTATGGCTCGACATTCACTCGAGCAACAGGTCGTAAAATTGAATTTTAAAGTCCTTTTTCAGCGTTCCTACGCATTTTTCCCACTTCCACTCTCAAATTATTCCTCCGAACTCACACCCTTATCAAATTGGTGATTTGTCCACTTCATTCACATTTTGACTCATACCTTGAAGTTGCTATTTCATCAAATCATTCACATTTGAAGGTAATTTTTGAAAACTTGGTTTTTTTTTTTTTCACTATTTTCGCAATTTAGTTGGATTTTTTCGTTGTTTTGGTCATTATAGTGTGTGGTTGTGATATTACACTTCATGTTTAGCTCATATGATAGTTTATCATCCTTTATGCATGATTTTACACCTCTCATGGAGATTTTTGGAGAGTTTTGGCATTATTTTGGAACTTTTTGTGGGCATTGAGGCTTTTTGGGATGATTGGAAGTGTTTGCATGTTGATTGTGGTGTTGTTGTGCATTGATTAAGGTTGAGATTGTTGGTTTGGTGTAGAATTATGTTTTTGAGTCGTGGTTGTGTTGGTTAAACCAACGTAGTTGATTGAGATTTGGAATGAACTTAGTCGAGACTTGGTTGTTGGATGGTTAAGGTTGGATGTTGCATGTGGTACATTGGAGTGTCGGGGTTGATGGTTCGATAGATTCAATGGGTGTGCTTGTTTGTGATACCACACGGAGTCACCACGACACGTGCTATATCTTTACGTCACCTACGTCTTGGCATCATTGCATGTTGCCAAGCATTCAAAGTAGGGCACGCTGTATGTCATTTTATATTACCTCGTTCGCGTGCATGCATACATAACATGCATTTCATGTTTTTGTTTGTCATATTACGGGGTTTTGATTTTGTGTTGCTTTTCCCACAGATGCCACCTAAGAGAGCACGTACTTCTTCTACCATTCCCGGCACCTCTACTTCTTACGGTAGTTCTAGGTTCATTTCTGTTGTTGCTGAGGATATTTTTGGGTCGCAGTTTTCCCTTCGCCCCGTACTTTTTGAGCGGGAGGTCATCATGTCTAACTTTTCACCTGATTTTGGTGCTATTTTAACTTCCTAGGGTTGGGAACATTTGCTTGTTGAGTTGACATCTCATCCTTCTTTGTTAGTTCAAGAGTTCTACACTAACATCCATGATGTAAGTGGTACTACTTTTAAGGTTTTTCTTTGGGGTCGAGTTAAGATTATTCCGGACGTTATTTCTAGTATCATTCATAATCAGAGTCGTTCACCCCCTCTTTCCCTATCTTACTCCTGATTCACTTCCTTCGGACATTTTAGTCTGTTCCACTGTGCTGAACACACCAGTGGAGGGCGGTCCAGGTGCGATGCGCACTGGATCGTTGCCTACTGANATGATGTAAGTGGTACTACTTTTAAGGTTTT
Organism: Fraxinus greggii; assembly: GCA_903798315.1. Classification (NCBI taxonomy): domain Eukaryota; kingdom Viridiplantae; phylum Streptophyta; class Magnoliopsida; order Lamiales; family Oleaceae; genus Fraxinus; species Fraxinus greggii. The sequence continues at coordinate 9,255 of CAIGRK010197714.1, read as the reverse complement.
TCTTTGGGGTCGAGTTAAGATTATTCCGGACGTTATTTCTAGTATCATTCATAATCAGAGTCGTTCACCCCCTCTTTCCCTATCTTACTCCTGATTCACTTCCTTCGGACATTTTAGTCTGTTCCACTGTGCTGAACACACCAGTGGAGGGTGGTCCAGGTGCGATGCGCACTGGATCGTTGCCTACTGACCGACAGATCTTGTTGTGCATTATGTGCACAAATTTATGGCCAATTTCTCACACTTCATCATTAACTATGGAGAAGGCTCGTTTTCTGTATGCTCTTTTGCATGGCGATTCAATTGATCTTCCTTTTTTCATATGCCAGCAGATTCTGAGAGCTTTTCGGACCACGGGGACTCGGGTTGGGCTACTGTTTGCTTGTCTTATTTATAGGTCAGTCACAGTCTTAAGAGCTAGTTTTCCAGAGGGGGTTCCACGACGAGCTTCTCGACTGATTAGCCATACTACCATAGCCCAGAGTAGGTCTCATGCTTCTTTTGAGCCTGCTCACCCTATTGATCCAACTAGACCGACCGATTCTATTGATGACCTCATCTCTTTTGATCCCTCTGATTTTCCTGCTTTTTCGACTGCTCCTCAATACTCGGATATTCCATCTACTTCTACTTCTACTCCTCCTCTGTCTGAGTCAGTTCCTCCTCCACCTGAGTCTGCTCCTTCTACATCTGCTTCGATCGACCCTTATGTCACTCTTTTGGGACATCTGACTGGCTAACTAATTCCATTGATAACCTCATCTCTTTTGATCCCTCTAATTTTCCTGCTTTTTCGACTGCTCCTCAGTCCTCGAATATTCCATCTACATCTACTTCGGCTCTTTCTGCTCCTCCTCCACTTGGGTCTGCTCCTTCTACATCTGTTCTGATCTACCCTTCTGTCGCTCTTTTAGGACAGATTATTGTGCTTATCGAGTAGCAGGCTCGTATGATGGTAGAGATGACGTAGCTACATGTTACTGTTGATCGACACACTACTGATGTCACCACACTTTAGGGTACTATTGGATATATTCAGCGTGGGGTCCGTTGGATTCTTCGTCACTGGGATGACGGTTCTGCGTCTGAGGAGAGGATGGATTCAGATGATGCTATTGGCGCTTCCTAGTTCTAGTCATAGTTTTTGTTGTTTTGGCAGTAGTAGACTTTTGTTGATAGGAAGAGCTTAGTCTGTTCTCATCTAGATTTGTTCTTAGCTTACATGATGTATTTATTTATCAAAATCTGGATCTACTTATTTGCTGATATCTATAAACTGATTTTAGTTTGTACATTTTATGTCTTGAGCGGTCGTTGAGGAGAGATATAGATACATATATATTGCCTATCTATTCTTACATTGAGTATTTCTATTCTTTTGGCGTTTATATTTCTTTCCTTTGTCATTGTGTGACAAAAAGGGGGCAGAATGATTTTTCATGGGAGTAGATTAGATGTTTTTGTGCTTTCATTGGATATGTTTTATTATTCTATCTATTTACCTGATGTATAACTTTTGAATTCAGTTATGCTAAACTAAGTTTGATATTTTAGTAGTATCAATGCGTCTTCGTGGTATGTTGGGTTGCATTGGTACTATAACAATATGCTTACTGTGTTACAGTTGCTTAAATGACACTTACAACCGCACTGTTTGAACTATGATTATCATTGATCCTATTTTCCACACATTTTACACTGGTGCTTGAGTTGTCTATTTCAGGAAATAGGTACTTGTAGTTTTCATTCAAGATAGTTGTTAGTCATAGGTTATGTCATATTTCGAGTCTGTAATTTTTATTTGATTACTATCTTGACATATATTAGTTTTGTCACAGAATGCCCAAATGAGGAGTTTGTTAGGCTTTAGTTGTTTTATGTTATTGGCAAATCCTGTGGACAAAATGACTTAATTATATATGTTGTGAAAGTTCAAAGGAGTAATGCGCAAATAGTTCAAAAGTTAGTTAGTAGGTCTAGGGTTTCGAGCTTGGAACAAAGAGGAAAACGGCGCGGATTTTCGCTAGACTATCGCCTAGGGTTGGCTCGAGCTACAAAAGCAGAAATATCGTCGCTAGACTGTCACCCTCCTTCGCTTGAGCGACATGCTATCGCTCGACTGTTCCTGAGCCCTCGCTTGAGTGACAATGATGTCTGGAAAATTTTTATTTCACGATTTCAAGGCTTTTTACCCGGCTCTTTAGTTTCTTGACCTAGACACACACACACACACATACATACAATATATACATAACTCACATAAACGGTTTTTCTAAGGTTGATAGTTGAGAGAAACAGAGCAGAGAGTGCATACACCATATAATATCATTCAACCTTAAATTCTTGTGTGAGTTTTTGTGAGATAAACATCAAGATCCAAATACAAATACTAAAAACCTTTCTTCTTACATATTTGTCAGAAGTACTGAAGATCAAGGAAGTTGACAGGAGTTTCTGTCTGTGAAGAACAGGTCTTTCTTCGTGATCCACAAGAGATAGATGATTCTACCAAGCTAGGGGCTACTGTAGGAGAGCAGAGTTCCAGGAGAGCGTTGGTTATTGCAACTAGAATTGGTGCAGGGCTGTACAGATTTTAGGAGAGCTGTTGAATTACAGTCAAAAGGTCAGATAGTATGTGTCGTTTGTGATCCACTTCATGAAATTCTTGATTGTGGACAATCATTCAATCTATCAAGGAGTATTGGGAAGTCTTGCTCTAGAAGAATTACGGGCCATCACATCCATTTACTACCTGTGCATGAAATTTCCGACTACAAATGACATAGCCATTGTCCGAGGTGAACGGATGGGTTCAAGGGAATGTTACATGATCTCCCTAAGGAAGGTTGCACTATGAGATGTCAACATTATTCTGGTAGACATTGATATGGACGATGCTCTTGAACAAAGGGCAAATCCCTGAATAAAGGGAAGACGTCAAAATGCTAGATATCTCTAAAGAAGAGGTTGTCTTTGGAGTGATCAACATCCCTGAAAAAGGTAGAGCTATTGAAGAAGTTGGAAAATTTTCCGGTGGATCCACATGATCTTTCCAAGTTGCTGCAGGTTGGAAAAGATTTGCCAACGGAGGCTAAGGAGGAGCTGGAGCTCTTATCTAATAGAATAAAAAAGCTCCAAGGGGTGTAAGCCATTGATCTATATTATGTAAGAATTTGGATGTCTATGCTTGGAGGTATGATGACAAGGTTGGCATTGACCCAAATGTTAGCTGCCATCACCTGAAAATTGATCCTAAGGTTGTCCCGTATCTAATAAAAGAGGAGGTTTTTCAACCCAAAAAGGTACGAGGCCCCAAAGGACGAAGTGAAAAAGGTAATTGATAATTGCTTTATCAGAGAGGCCACTTATCCGAAGTGGGTCTCCAACCTCGTCAATGTCAAGAAACATAATGGCAAGTGGAGAGTATGTATTGATTTTTCCAAACTTAATCAAACTTACCCCAAGGATAGCTTTCACCTTCCACGAATAGATCAACTTGTTGATTCTACCATTGGGCATGAACTATTGAGCTTCATGGATGCTTATTCAGGCTACAACCAAATCCCTATGTACCTAGCTGATAAAGAGCATGCGCTCTTCATAATGGACAGAGATCTCTTCTGCTACAAAATGGAGCCCCTTGGGCTAAAAAATGTCGGGGCCACATATCAGAGACTTGTCAACAGGATGTTTGTTGATATTATTGGTAAAAAAATAAAGGTCTATGTAGATGACATGCTAGTAAAGAGTCTTAAAATAAAGGATCATACGAAGCACTTAGACGAAGCTTTCCAGATATTAAGAAGGTATAAGATGAGGTTGAACCCCCTTAAGTGCGCGTTTGGTATTGCCACTGAAAAGTTCTTAGGCTGCATGGTCAACCAAAGGGACATAGAGACCAATCCTGAGAAGATTAAGGCTCTTATTGAAATGAGGTCCCCCCAATAGCCTAACGAAGTGGAAAGCCTCACTAGACGCGTAGCAATCTTGAGCCGCTTCGTCTCAAAGGTAATTGATAAATGCCTTCCCTTTTTCAATGTTCTAAATAGACGGAAGAAATTTTAGTGGACAGAGGAGTGCGAAGAGACCTTCCAAGGGCTAAAGAGCACTTGGGATAGGCTCCCTTCTTCTCAAAACCTAAAGATGATGAGTCCCTGCATTTATACTTGGCGGTAACTACCGGTGCCATCAGTTCGATGTTTATAAGAGAAGAGGTGATCACCAGATGCCCATGTAATATGTAACCAAATCACTTCTGGCAATAGAGTTCTACTACCCAAGATGGAGAAGTGGCTCTTTCCTTAGTAATTGCCTCTAGGATGTTGTGGCCATACTTCCATGTCTATACCATTCATGTGCTAACGAACTTCTCACTCAAGCAAATGCTCCACAAACCTGAAACTTCTAGAAGAATGATTGAAGTGGGCTATAGAGTTCAGTGAGTTTGACATTATCTTTAAGACAAGGACTCCCTCAAAGGCCAAGCCCTACCAGATTTTGTGGCAAAATTCGCCAACATTCCAGAAATAGAAGAGGAAATGGAATCCATAATGGAACCTATTTATTGATGGTTCCTCTGGAGAAACAGGCTCCCTGCTAGTTGGCCTCATACTGGCTATGGAGATGCAAGTAAAGAGACTACTTGTCAGTAGAGATTCCAAATGGTGGTAAGCCAAGTCAATGGCAACTTCATCCCCCCAAGGGTAAAGGCATGGCTTAATACCTCGAACTAGTAATGAACATTGTCCCATTTTTTTTGAAAAATCTGAGTTGTTACAAATCCCACGAGCAGAAAATGCCTATGACAATGTATTGTCCAAATTGGCTAGTAGTAAGGATTTCGAACTGCATACCTTGGTCCCAATCGAGCACCTCTCAAGACTCTCAATTGAAATCGGTAAGAGTTTTAGCTAAGGACCTGGTCTCCTCGATTTCAGAGATAAGGCCCTCAGCATTGGCCTCAAGATCCTTATTTTGGTACTTCAGCATAGCCTTTTCTTTATGGCTGCATCAGGCCTTAGTTTCCAGCTCCTGTTAGGAATCAGAGGTTTCCACCCTTTTAGTGAGTTAGGCCATTTCGCACGGGCAGATATAGGCATCGTTTTTTCAACCTCTCCACCTTAGCCATTACAGGTTGTAGATTAGCAGCCTCCTCACTTTGCTACTTCAACACAGCTTCAGCCTCAACTTTAGCTTCTTCTTCGGCCCTGGAGGCCCTCTCAATGGCTCATTGCCCTTTGCCATGGACTGAGGTAAAAAGGGCATCTACCTCAATGGCCATCCTAAAAGTGCGAGCCAAATGACTCAGAAGAGTAGTGTACACCTTGTCAGGGTTAGCCTTTTCAATCATTTTCTGCCACCGATCCATCTAATACTTATAGTATGTGATGGGGGTAGTCTGCATCTCGGTAGTAAGCAATTCATTTGTTGTAACAAACAACTCGTCCTTAGTGAGCTTTTTATTTTCTTGAGGTGGGGACAATTGTATTAGTGGAGGGAGCCCCCTTAGAAAAAGCCTTGTTCTTCTTAACAAATTCCTCATTCTTCTTCATCAGGGCTTCGTGAGGCTTCTTCTGGCCACTTAGTACTATGAAGGACGATGCCAACAGCTTCTGGCCTGGAGGGACCTAAACAAATTTTTTGTCCTTGGGCACTTCGGTGGCAACTGCCTTGATTTTTTTAGTAGCAGACAACTTCTTTAGAGGCACCTACTTCTCTCTTTCTCCTTATCCCTTGCCCCCACCTTCTTCTCCTCATTGGAGACTTCTTTACTGATATCCTCCACTTTTTTTTTAGATATTTTTGCCGGCGGAGGAGGTGGGTTTGAAACGTCTCTTTCCTGCTGTAGAGATGGAGGTAATGATTGTTGCCATGTCATGAGTGGGGAGCTCTTTCCTCTCATACTTTCCTACAAAAGCAAACAGGTCAGAATTTAGTTCAAGAAAAAACAATTTTTTTGTTTAACAAGGTTCGAAAATTACCCTTGAATGCCATTAAGTTCCACAAAAAAAGAATGTGCTGATTCTCTATCAAATGCGAGAAGCTTCGGCTGGTTGAGGAGCGTCAGTAGATATCTTTTATGGTGTTCTACTCTTGCCTAGTCAGGTCGTAGTGAACCCTGAGTTCTGCAAAGAAAAGAAAGTTTTAGAAACAAAAGAAAATGAGAGAAAAAAATGCAAGTTCAGACTTACAGACTTCAAAGTATTGGGTCAGACAAGAAATTTCAGGGACTGCATCGACTTGTAGCCCATAACCAGGTCTCCTTATGTCCTTTGATGGAGGAATGAAGCTTCACTACAAGGAGGTGTGGGTCCCCTATGGGCATATGTAGTACCACCCTTTTGCGTCACCCTTGCCTACTACCCCAGCATGGAAAATTGTTTGGAAAATATGGAGAGGCATATCTTCACCTAAAGGCACCTCATTGCACAGAAGAAAGGATCCCACTAACTGGGCCCAAGAGTTGAGAAGAAGTTGGGTTAAGGCTAGTCCAAAGAGCCTAAGGACAAATCTAAAAAATGGATAGAAAGGTAGACACACTCTAGCCCTAAGAATGGCCTTGTTCATTACCGCCCATCCATCCCGAGGCCAGGAAGCCATTTCTTCAGAAGTGGGCTCTAGAAGCTCTACGCTGCAACACTTCTTGTTAAATTCTACCAAGTTGGTCAAGGTCTTAGTAGATGTGATTTTTACTACCCCCTAGTTTATTGAATAGTGTATAGGCCCCTCATTCATCATCAATTCACCCTCAACCGACCTAGACAGGTCATTCACTTCTGCAGTCTCACCAATTGACCCCCTTACTACTATCCTAAAATCAACCTCATCGGATTTCTCATCGAAATTATCACCAGAATGTGATGGGATGGGTATTGGGAGTTTTTTTTGAATATTTTTGTAGGATAAGGTCTACAAATGACTAAAAAGGGGTCTTTATATGCGAGCCACTTCGTCCCGGACCGTTGGATCATATAGAGAGATTTATACTGTCCATCAGAAAGTTCAATCTAAATTGTCAATTATACACACACATATACGTCTTGCTTTGGGAACACGCAATCCATCAAATCATTGGCACGAATTCGTATGAAGTCTCATGTCAACGGTTACATTGCTTCAGACATCTATACATAGAGCGCTTCGGACCTTCAGCTCCAAATGAAAAATTTTAGGAATTACAGGTTCAAACGCTTCGGCTTCGGATACTCAGCACTCCAACTTTGAATTTCTTTTTTGCGTCATTGCGCTTCAGTCAAGCAGCGCTTCACATCTCAGTACCCTTCCACATGAATGCACTTCCTCACAACTCTAGCTTCGACTGCTAGACGCCTAGCACAAATCAGGTCTGACACTCCTTTTAAATTACAACACGATATAATTATCTATACTTGGATTTGAGGGACTATTGTGTTGTGTCGTTAAACTAACCACCAGAAAAATGTTCACCCCAATGGAATTTCTTCCATAAAAGTAAAGCCTTTTATTCCAAGAACATGCATGGGATATGTTATACTTTGGTGCACTCTTTTTCGCTTAGCCAATGTTTTTATCCCACTGTGATTTTTCTGGCAAGGTTTTTAACGAGGCACATGAGTTGGAACTGACCATTCAAACAACAACTTCTCCAAAATTAGAAGTCCACGCATGACATGATTAATCATGCATAGACTTTGGGGGACTATTGTTATGCATGTTGCTAATATGAGCCTCAAGTTAAAGCCCACGTGGCATTCCACGTGGAACAGTGTCAAAAAAGACCAGGAGCATTCCACGTGACCGAAGTCAAAGCTTAACCAAAACCCATGAAGGCCCATAAAAGAGGCCCAAAGTGATGAATGAAAAGAAGCCCAACAGTCAAAGTGCGTCTTTACAGACGCCTTGAGCCATATGACCTTATTCTGATCCGTCCCCTGCAGCGAAGTCATACACTCTGAAATGCTTCTCCTCTGAAGCCTCATCAGCTACAAAAGGCCTCGAATCAAAGGCAGTTCCCAAGGAAGATCCCAATGAAGATCTGCTGAAAGCGATTGATGTGATGGTAGACTAAAAGTACAAAATAGGACTATAGGATGGCTCTACTTTTTAGTGCCTTTTTATGTACGGTGCAAATGGGTGTGAGGGATGAAGGTGAGACGACAGTTAGGCGGGTGAATGATGCCATGTGTACCTCATCTGATCATCTGCATTGTATTTGTAAATCTATAAAAAGCTTTTCATTGTGTTATTTAAGAGGCTAATGCCATTGCAATCAAAGACACTAAGCCCATAAATTTTCTTAGCTTTATATTCAAGTTCTTGCTTGTGTTCTTAGAATTGTTTAGCTTGAACCTTCATATTTATCCACAAATATTACATCTACTAAAAGCCCGGGTTCGAACATCATTTGGCTTGCAACCCCATCTAGACATCCCATCAATCATCGATTTGGTCTTGGCTTACATGGATGCAAGTGGGACCCAGCATCTGTTGGTCTCATTTTCAGGGGTCAACATATAACATGATTACTTGTATAACAGGTCTTTGCTTTCTAAACATATTTATTTTCCTACAGAAGATTTGATATATAATTATTTCCCTATTAAAGTAGGAATGCATAATTTTATTTTAACATTGGATATGAGCCAACACAAGAAAGTTAAACCACAAAGAGTACAAAAAGTAGAATTATTGTTTTATCTGCACTGCCCAGCCATTTTCCGTTTTCTACTTAAAAGCCCAGATCTCAAGGAAAAGATAAAAAAAAGTAAGCATGAACAATTATGTTAGACAAACAGAGAACATAACAAATGCCAAAGTATTAAGCTATTAACAGAGACATATTTCAGCAAAGTTTGTCTAGTCAAAAATTTGCACATGTGAACTCTTAGCCCCGGTTTGTGTGTTTGAGAAAAAAAAAATTTTTTTCAATTATGATCATTATAGGCAAGTTAGTTTTGCATCTCGATTCATCTAATATGGGTACATCAGATTCATCCTTTCCTCCTTTTGAGGAGCTGACAACCAAAACTAGAGCTTCATTGTAAGCATCAAGTTACAGAGAGCAACAATTAGAAACGAATAAAGCTTCCTTAGGGCTTATATTGATGTAACATATCAGCCGATATATGTATGATTTATTTCTATGAATAATAACACGTCATCACTAAAGTATGCTAATATAATGCATATACAATTCTACAACATATTTCATATATATTTTTTTGCTTAGATTATTTTATTATTGTTAGGATTGGTAGCACTTGTTGTGACACCAAT
>CAIGRK010197692.1:0-15590 GCA_903798315.1 Fraxinus greggii | reverse complement strand
CATATGAAACGGTTTCCAAAGGTGTCGCGGTTATGGAAAAAACGCACCTTGTTGACTTGCTGGAATTGGTATGGTCAGATTGAAGCTAATTGATGGGACAATTAGAACACTTGGCCATGTTCGACAGATTGCAAATTTGAAGAAGAATCTCATCTCATTGTCTATCATTAATTCAAAAGGTTATGAGTTCTTTGGTGGATGTGGAGGTGGAGGTTTGAAGGTTTGAAAGGGTGCCCAGGTTGTATTGGAGGGATAAAAGAGGTCTTTGTTATACATCTTGCATGGTCGTGCAGAATCTAGAAGAGTCAATCAGCACAAGTTCAGTACTGTGGTAGACACTCAGTTTGGTACAATACCTTTATGAGCTCGTAAAGAGTCGGATTTGAAGAATATTGCTCAGTGGAGTTCAGGAGATATGGATAATACCACTTTACCACATCACTGCTATGCTATTGTATTCAATTGCTAGAGACGGACCCAGTGAAAAATGGTATGTGAATGCTGATTTTGTTGAGCATGCTTTAAGTGAAGTAAAAGGTGTACAATCTAACAAGGGGCCTTCAGTAAAAGTATTTGGTGTTGATTCTGCATTGGAGTGTGTTACAGCCCATTTTGGTAAATTATAAAATCTTTATGATTTTTGGGAATTTGAGATAATTNGCTCAGTGGAGTTCAGGAGATATGGATAATACTACTTTACCACATCACTGCTATGCTATTGTATTCAATTGCTAGAGACGGACCCAGTGAAAAATGGTATGTGAATGCTGATTTTGTTGAGCATGCTTTAAGTGAAGTAAAAGGTGTACAATCTAACAAGGGGCCTTCAGTAAAAGTATTTGGTGTTGATTCTGCATTGGAGTGTGTTACAGCCCATTTTGGTAAATTATAAAATCTTTATGATTTTTGGGAATTTGAGATAATTCTACAAGAGTAGTACTTGGATTTTATTGGAAGAAATGGAGTATTGTGTTTTATTGGAGAAATCAATTTTTTTGTTTATTGTTGAAGAAGTCAGTTCATTCCTTAGTGAAATTCGTCTCAATGTAGAGATTGTTAAAATTTGGGTATGACCCGAATTCCTTGTTGAAGTTATTGAAGAATTCTAATTGAACTGTACGTCAAGAAGAATTCAGTTTGAAATACCATTGGAGTCCTATGTCAAGTTGAAATTCTATTTTGAAAGCTCATTGGAGTCCTATGTCAAGTTGAAATTTCTTTTGGGCTCGATTTTTTGGTATCCCACTTCATGACATTCCTACATATTCCCTATAAATATTAGATTCTTCTATACAATTTTATAGTGTGAGAAAATAGATTACTAGAATTATATGATACATTATAATTTTCTCTCTTCTCCATTATCGTTGAGTCAATAAAATCTCTTAATTCATCTCCAATATTTCTTGTATTTATTATTCTATTTACTTGATCAAATACTTTATTATTGTGCCATATAACTTCAACATCTCAATCTGTTGGTTGTTTCACAACAAATGGTATCAGAGCGATTATGGTATCTTGTTTGTTTCATAACAAGTTATCATTGAGATAAATTTTATTTTCACAAGCATTGGCAAAGTTCATCAGAAGACGAGCACAGGAAGGGAAATTGTTAATTACATTAATATTCTGATTTCCAACAGACATGTAACAAACCAGTAAAATGAAAGGGTTAAAATATATGATCCATATTTTTTATGCATCATATTGCCCTTTTTCCACGCTCATCCAGAATTCTATACATCACCTTATTCCTTGATCAGTTATCTGGCAATTTCACAGTTCATCATATTACTGGTAATATGGATTTTTCTTTATTAAGCATCACAGTTCATTACATACGAATCATGATTCAAGTATAAAAAGTATTGAGTAGGCATCCAAATCATATTTTACATACATTTAACGTAAGCATTCACACAGATAAACACACTTTTGTTTGATTCACTTTTTTTCTAATTCAAGAAAAGTAGTAAATTACAAAAAAAACAAAAACACAAAAAAAAAAAAACACTAATTAACGAGTACAAGATTCAATTGTGAAAAATGTGTTGTTGATGAGTAATAAGTGTATTTTGTACACTTATTTGGGCTAATAAACTAGGATATTTGTTGTTAAAAATGATGAATTATAGTTTAATTGTGTTTTTTCAAACTAGAGGGAAATTTGGTGAATTGGAAGAAAGAAACGAAAAATAGGCAAAATCAGAAGAAATTCAAAGTTTGGGACCAAATTAGAAACATTCAATAGTTGATCTAGACCTTGAAATGATGATTGAAGTCTTTGAGGGATCAGTTGGACAAAGTTAGAATTTTAAGGGCCAAGGTTGCACAAGGAAAAGGTTGAATTAAATGGAGAATTAAAGTTCGGAACTGAATTGCAATAACCTAAAAGCTTGTGGGGCGCGTGCGCTATAATAAAGCCGGGGCGAGGAACAATTCTGCAAAGTGGCGAGGGTGCGATTGTGCACTATTATTTATTTATTCATTTTAATTTAAGACTAATAGTTTAGTATTTCTTACGTTTCTTGATTAATTTTGTATACTTATTGTATTATTTAATTATTTGACAATCAATTAGATAATTAGCTGTTTGCTGTAGTGTTGAGAGACTCACAATAAAATTAGAACGTGGCCAATTAACTTATGTGCAATATATAACATTTTTCACGTGTGTAATGATATGGATAATCTAAAATTTAATATATTTTAATCATTTGAATTCGAATTAGGAATAGATTAAGATCATGATTAGAATAGAATTAATTTGTCTTGAAAAAAATTAAATACATTAGGTTTATCGATTGCTAAGAACGCATGAATGAGAGTAGATTACAAATCAATAATTGAAATAGATAATAATAAGCGGATCCTAAATTCAATACAATTATCTATAATTTGATTTAAAAAAAACCAAACTTTTACCGCTTTCTTAAGTTAATTTAATATAAATCAAATCAAAAACTCTTTTATGTTACATAATTCGAATTCTATACAAAATTATTAAACTTGAGTTGAATTTATTTCGATACTCTAAACTCACAATTACTTGTCAACGATCTCGTATACTTGTCGATTTCGCACGAACCATGAGGAAGCTAACCCATATTTTACATACATTTGACATAGTCATATTGTGTAAGTCAGCAGATTCATCAAATTTTATGGATCCGAAAGTAAATCAGATAGCTGCTTAAGATATTACTTGGGATTATGAAGTATTGCTGCTGTAGAAGTGAGAATCCATTTCTGTGAAGCGACGAGCTCGCAGATTAATATTAATCAAGGTTTTGATGCTTCAATTCAAAATTCAAACAGAAACATAATTTATTCTCTAAATTCTCCAATTCAAGATTCAGAAGTACATATGACCAATGCAAATAAAATCATCAATCATGCTATGCTCCGGTGAGGGTTTGACGCCCTCCCTGACAGTATATTCACAGTAAGGGGGTGGCGGAGATTTTTTGCTATTTTTTATTTACATGGGTTCCACATGCATGTGAGTGTAGGTTAACCAAATGGGCAAATTTTTTTTTGACAATTCAGCTTAATTCTAAAATCATAAATCTCCTGCAAAGTTTGGAAATATAAAATTTAATCACAATTAGTAATTATTGTGTCGAAATTAGTTTAAAATGATAGGGAAAATTACATAGCCCCTATTTGGTGAAAATTTAAATCAGATTTTTATTAGATTTTAATAGAAATTGATAAAATGTGTGATTGAAAAGTTGTGGAATCCATAAAATATGTGGTTGAAATGAATTGTTGACTTTGACTAATATTAAAATCTTGATTTTAATCCATAAAATCTTGATTTTAATCAGTACCAAATAGAGGCATAATATTGAATTGCTCTATTAGACATTCAAAAATTATTCGATAGGAGTTGGGTAAGTGACGAATGTTAAGGGCGAATAATGCAACAAAATTAAACGTTTGTAAGATGGATTGTTTTTGCTTACCACACATTCGACATGTTTAAAGGTTACATTTTTATAAAGTTAAAACTTTGAAACTTTTGTTTGTACTGGACTAAATCTGGACCTATTTTGTTATGCTGTCAATTATAGGTGACATGTTCTTGACCAGCCATTTCTACCAAAATGTGATATTTCACATGGTATCATTCATGAAATCAGCTAAGCCGTTTGATTTATTAAAAACTTGATTGATTGACAATAGCCCATATGTAACTCACCCACAAATAGGACTATCCCAATCAATGTTACATTCAAGTTCTTAGCTACCAAATCACAAGAGGGCCTTAATTCATTGAGTGTTTGATCCAACTAATTTAATTAGGGACTACAACTTTAATGTGAGGCACGAAGCCGCTTCCTACCGTGGAGGTTCTGTCGGCACAGTGGAGGTTTTGTAGCAGATCATGAGCACCAGGATAAGGGTCAGTTGAACAACTCAAGCGATCAGCCGTACCTTACATAGGGACAGAAGGAGAAGGTTGTAAAGGAAGCCTCGTTATGATCCACACCTCTGGTCTCGGACGAATGGTGGACCAAGGAGAGGTAGATAGGAGGAAGTTCTCTACCAAAATGTTATTTTTTTGCTTCAAATTTTAAGAAATTACATCTCGTTAAGTTCAACCCAAACTACAAGTATGTGAACATGAAATAAATATATCTACGATGCAACGAGAACAATCTAAGCTTTATATATGAACGAAAATCCTTCATTTCATTTGGTTAGTCGTAATGTCTACTCAAATATCGACAAAGATAGAAATATAATTTAGTCGGGCGAAACTTCGACACCTGAATCATCAAAAAAATAAAATGGATAGAAATATAATTTAAAAGAACAGCAGCAGCATCATATAGCTGTGAAATAAATAGAACAACATTGTTATCCACAGAGAAGATGCGACGTATCCCTCTCCTACTATTTTAGCTGTCACTAAATTTCTTATTTGATTTTTGAACGACGAATTCTTCTTACAAAAGAATATACCAACAAAACAAAAGAATCTAGAAAGACAGAAATTACAAAACTAAAAAGAAAACCTGATAATTTAATGAATATCACCATTTCGTGCCCATTTCGTGCCGTAATTTCTGATGCATTCTCCTATAGAGCGGTTTTTGGGTCCAGTTATAGTAGGAAAGTAAAGGACGAGACACCATCTTCACAAACCAGCATTTCCACACAGCTCCTATTGAATGTTCAGCTTTTTCATTCGATGAAGTATTATCAACTTTCAGTATCTGGCATCTATCCCAGAAATGATTGACTATGGATTTACATGTTTAGTATTAAACCTTCCTACATTGAGTTACTCAACCTGCTCACCAATTAAGTCGAGCCCCACGAGCAGGAAAGATATGCCCTGAAAGAGCAAGAAGTAAAAATGGATCCCTTGTGCAGACAAAAGACTTCTCGCTGAAGCTGTCAAAAGAAGGAAAGCTAGTGTCAACTCCTTGGTATATATTCGGTTGTGCTTCTTCTTCCGAGAAGCCCTCTTCTCCTGCTGTTTAATTTCCTCTCGCATTTCCACTAAATTAGGCTCTGAGCTCCCTCTTTGGTGCTTGGGGTGCTTCTCAACCAAGGAACTAAGATCACCCTCTGAGGACCGACCGGACTTTTTAGTGACAACCCACTCATACGCACTTCCAAGTTGAAAAAGGCCAGAGATCATAGCATTGAACTTCGTCACTGACATGGTATTCTCAAAAAGAAGGTAAGGCACAATGAAGGGGAACGACTTTGGTGCCGGAAGTATATTCAGAAACGACATTGTTGCAGGTACATAACTGACAACCCATGTCGGGAGAGTAGCCTCTGGAATGAACATAGTCATAGGAAGAATGATGCAGAATAGAGTGAATGAATAGAATGGGAGTATCAGTTTCCTTAAAAGGAAGAAGAGAAAAATCATGTTGCCTTTCTTCCAAATACTGATCTGCATCAACAAATTTAGCAAGCAAATAAGCATAAACAAATAAGTCCACTTCAATTCCACCACACACAAAATACAACACACTTTGTGCATTTTCAGTACGCAAGATTAGACACGACTTGACAGTGTATAATAAACATGATTTTAATTTATTTTTCTACTTGATACAAATCATCCCTATCAAACATATCTCCACATACCTTTGATCGAATAACATCTGGCATACAGAGACGGAACAACTGCATAGGCCCCGAATGCCATCTGTGTTGCTGCTTCCTGTAAGCTTCATAAGATTCCGGCAACTCACATTGACACTATTAAAAAAAAAAAAAAATTAGTTTGGTTCCCAAAAGAATATAAATATAATGCCCCAGGATCTGATTGTTGCAGTAAAATACCTCTACATCATTGAGGAAGATGAACTTCCAACCTCTAAGATGAGCACGAACAGCGATGTCCATGTCCTCGACTGTGGTCCTCTCCAACCATCCACCAGAATCCTCTAATGCTTTTATCCTCCATACACCGGCAGTCCCATTAAACCCGAAGAAGTTAAGAAAAATTCCATTCACCTGCTGCTCCACCTCAAAATGAAAAGCTAAATTAATGAGCTGCAGTCTAGTTAGTAGGTTTTCATCCTTGTTCACAAATGACCACCTTGCTTGAACCAATCCTAGTTCCTCGTTATCCTGCAATTCAATGTGAGGACAAAACATTTATTTTCTGAACCATACTTGCACAGTTTTGACATGTTTGGTACACTAGATTGCATAGGATTGGACAGGATTAAAAAGAAAAAGAAGCTAAAATCTTATCTATTGTCCCATCCAATGCATTCGATGTTGTTTACCAAACACACCATTAGAAGGAAAATCATGCATATGGCTACAATGCAATAAATAGTGCCAATAAATACTTCAATGACAATGTAGTTCCATTCCAAAAAGTAAACAGGAAATCCATGAAGCATAACTTTCTGGATGTGAGTTTATGCTTACATTGGAAATTAAGGGGATAAACAATTAAAAGGAAAATCCATAATTAGGGAGCTGAAGAACACCTTAAAGTGAGGAACAGTCCTTTTAAGAAAATCTGGCGTGGGCTGAAAATCAGCATCAAATATGGCAACAAATTCATAATCCTTAACATAGCCGCAGTTCATTGCAGACTTAAGATTGCCAGCTTTATACCCCTCCCTAATCACTCTGTGTCGGTACACAATGTTGGCACCTTCCCGCTGCCATTTATTCACCTCCTCGTTGATCAACGACTGCGTTGCGCAGTCATCTGAATCATCCAAAATTTGAATCAACAAATTCCCTTTAGGCCAGTCCAAATTACACACTGCCGCAATAGATTGTTGATAAACCTATCAAATTCACAATTAACAACAGAACAATTCAAGTCACGCCACTAGTAACAAAACCAAGATAACAAAAATTATACCATTAAAAGAATAGTGGCTGGAGCTGAAAGAGGTTATTTATAATTAATAAGTAAGCTTCAAAATAAGTACCCTTTTATAGATCAAAATGGGAAATAATTAAGTTTCAAACATGCTCTAAATTGGGATGTCAAGATAGAATAGAAATCTAAAAGAAATAAAGTTACCTCTTTTTCATTGCACATGGGGATCTGAACTAAGACCATAGGGAAATAGCCATTACCATCTCCAGACTCTAGATCTACAAGTTCTTGGTTGCAAACTGGTTTGATTTTCTTGAACTTGATCCAGAAGCAACCCAAACAAAGAATTAGCCTATCCAAGCTCTGGATAAGGAAGAGAACTATACAGACATTAGCTAAGAACTGGAGGGGTGGAGCAAGATATTCCATCCTGATAAAAACCCAGTTAGAATAGAGGGAATCAAACACACTCTTCACAGCCAAAGGACTTGTCAAAGTGTAAAGGTACTGCAACTGAAGATCTGGTGCACCAAAGTGCCACCCTTTGAAATATGCAGCCATTTCAAAACCGAGCAGGAGTAAAGATAGACAGAGAAAGACTTTAATGCAGGAGTAAAATCGGGACTTGACCGCCGGGTTTTCGGTCTCAGTGGTGTCGGTGGAGTCAGTGCGGCCGGAGGCGACGCGGCGGCGTATGACAGAGGTAAGGGAGAAGAATGTGGATGCAATGGACGTGAGGCAGCCGGCAGCCTTGTGGGCTTTCAAGAGGAGAACCCACGTTAGCTGCTTGGCGTTCTTGTTCCGGCCTCCTTTGGGAACGCCGTCGTTTGTGTACATGAAGTCTTCCTCTGAAGGAGACTCAAGCTCCACCATGGACCAGTTATTTGGGTTCTCCATTTTCACAACCACAGGGGTTCCCCTGTGAGTTTCCTTCGCCCACCAGTACAAAGATGGTGCCATTTTATACAAGACCCTGATGAAGCTTTAAAATGTGAATTTTTCAAGAAAGATCCAAAGATAGAATTTTATGAATGAAATGTGAAAAACCTGCTAAACAGAGGCCAAAAGATCAAAGATTTAAGAGGCTTTTTAGTGTAAAACCCAGAAGGGGAAATACTCAGAATAGGCTGTTTTTGTGGGTTTTTGAGCTTGAACTGCTAAACCTGAATGTGAGAGACAAATTCTGGAAACGTTGGGAGACAGTGAATGCTACAAAAACTTCATTTTGATGAGAGAAATTAAGGGGAAGGGAAGGGACGGGACGCGTGGGAGGGGAAGAAGCTGCTAACTTGAGATTATTATAAGGGGATAGAAACTCAAAGAAATATTTATAAATTCTTTAAAATTCATTATATTTTCAAACTCATTTTAACTGTATATTCTTTCAGTGAATTTATTATTTTCTTTTCTTATTTTAATTTTTTTCTTATTTTTAAATCACGTATCCTTTAATTATTATAAATTCTGAAAAGAAAATACAGAAATGGGATGGGGAGACTGTGACTGTCAATATAGTACAAAAAGTCTATACAGCTTGCAATGTAGAGAGATAAAAAGAAAGAATCAATATTGTATTGAAGAAGACGTGTAGAGAGAGAGGGGTGTCTGGTAACAGCTCAACGCGTCTTTGATTTTGATTCCAATCTAAAGGGAATTGAGGATAAAATTCACACACAGAAAAACAGGGGCGTATACAGCACATTCTCTGTAAAGGAAAAAAAAAAATTCAAAATCAATAGCACCAAAATTTTCGAATTTTTACAGTAATTCAACAAAAATGAAAAATTGCAAAAACCAGCCAATCAATGAATATACTGGAAATAAACAAAAACTGGAGACCCAATTAATGGGGTTGGGAATCAAAAAAGGGATGATGGGAAATAAAACAAAAAATGAGATCATAAAAAAAAAAAATCGACAATGAATTCATACGGGCAATTATTTTGCATTTTCCTTTTCCATCTACCTACTACTGCTGCTTTCCTGAATTGAACACAAAATTTGGCTGAGTGAAAACCCTAATTTTGAAAATGCCGAATGCACAAAATTGACTGAATCCTTGAATAAATAACAAGAAAATATGGAAAATTCAACCTTAACTGCTCCTGGAATTGAATGTTCCTCCCGTGAATTCAATTGAATTTCTCATAATCGACGCACAAAAATTAATACACGATTCAGATAAACATTTATCTCTTTCTCAAAAAAAGGAAGGAGAACCAGAAAATTTAGCAAAAAAAGAAAGAAAGAAATTAAAAAAATTAAAAAAAAAAATCAACAAGTTTTTATAGATTAATGTTTATTTATTTATTTATTTATTCTTGAATTTTTATGAAAAATGAAAATCATGGACATGACCAAGTCTGGGTCCCCCTATTAAGAGGTAGAGCCGTTAATAACACAGAATTTGATTTAGCTGGCTTGTTTTTTGTGTCCATTGACTGACTTTGAGAGGCAATATTTTTTTTCATTTTTTCTTTATTCGAATGGATTTTGAAATAATAGATTGATAAAGAATATATTGTTAGAAATAAAGGAAAAATTTTGAGTTGCGTGTAATATTATTTTATTGAAAAATATATGATTAAAAATAAAATTAAAAAAATGTATTTTTTAAAAAATTGTTATCAAACAAGAGCTATATTGCCTTTTTCACGCTTGGCCAAAGAAAATGCACAAACCAACACTTGCAAAGAACAAGGTTTTTTTTTTTTTTGAGGTAAAACCTACTTTTTTTAGAAAAAAATGTTATATCTTATAATTGTGGAATATTAATGCAGTCTATGTAAAATAATGGGATTGGACAATTCAATTTTTATGAAAGAAAGAGGGAGGAAGGAGAAATAAATGTGAAGAATAATGGATTACTACATTAACGATATTTTATCATCATGATGATAAATATTATTACTCTTTGTTAAAATAAACATAATTTGCTCAAAAAATTATGAGTATAAAAAGTTCGGATGGTATTAAACCTAATCACACCATATTGTATGTTTGAATCTCATTAAAATGAGAATAGAATTTTTGGAATAATGATTGATGATAGAATGTGAGGTGAAAAGGTGATGAAAAGTTTTAGATTTGTGTATAATATTATTTTATTTGAAAAATGTGTGGTTGAAATAAAGATGGAGAAAAAAATGAGGATGAGATTAAAATGGGTGTCAAACATGAGCCATAATTGGTCGATTTTGGTCTTGTTAGATTCATTTATTGCCCACAAAATTAATCGTTCTATTTTCACAATTCATAATTGAAATTGTTTTTAGTCTGATTCTAAAAATATTTAGATTAATCCCTTAATGGACCCTAACTATTTTTATTTTGAACTTGGCGACATAAGCTTTTGTTTGAGTTCCATTTTTATAAACTCATTTTTTCTCAAACTCATTTTCAATCGCACATGTTCTCGATAAAATAATTTTACAAATAAATTCACAAAAAATTACTTTTTAACTATACATTCCCAAAAAATTCACTATTACAAAATCTGTTTTTCCGGGGGCTCAAACACACCAATGTAACGTTGGTAGTTGATATTAGACCACGCGTGCGTGTTATGGATACTCAATTTTTGACGCGGTGTGTAACCAATAATATAAACCAATTAATGATTAGATACGATCCAAATGGACAAAGATAACCTCAAAGCTTTTCTCCCACCGACAGTTTCCTGTCCAAATTGAGCTAAAACTGAATTGTCCAAATGAGTAAATTCACTAGCTGGAAGCACTAAGGGATAACCGGATAAGGGGAAAACCGAAAAAGAGTAAAATGGAAGACAAAAAGACATTTAAGATTTTTTTTTTGTTTTCCCTTTTTTTAACTATACCACATTTTAGTAACATGGGGAAACATTTTTATTGAACTTTCATATTTATTTTTTTTCCTCTCTTATTTAAAAATACAAATAAAAATAAGTACTTTACTCCCTCATCACAAACTTTTTAGTCATTATATACAAAACACGCTTACTAATAGAAGACTAATGGTAAAAATATGACAAAGTCATCATAGAGGGTTTACCATCTTTAATGCAACCATTTAGAATTTTCCATGGTTTGATGTGCTTCGTCAAACTTGTTATTCTCTCAATTGTCCCTTAAAGACAATGATTTATTAAGAAACGGTGAATTCAAAGTTGGTGATGCAATATATTGGAATGTAATGTATTTCAAATTGTTATTTTGTTCAATGTAAATGTATTATTAATGTAAATACTTAAATCTAGTTAATTAAACAATCTGTCTCAATTATAAGTTACTGACAAAAATACGTCAATCAATCAAAACTTCCAACATGTAATTTTACTTATAGTTCTGACTGAAGTGACTCAACGGATTTATGTTTTACAAATAATAATCTATTGCATGATTAAGTAAGGAAGAATACAGATATGGTGTGAAGACTAATCCATTAATCAAGGTGTAAATATACAATAGTCTCGAATTAGTAATTTCGCTAAATTAACTAAAACAATCAAAAAGCAAATAAAGAACAGTTCTCTCTTTTTTTATTTATTTTAACTTGTTGAAGAAGTAAAATCAAACTATCTGATCTTGACTTTATCACCACTTCACTATTGTATTCGATCTCAACCACCGCTTGAATTAAGATTCATCAATCTTAACTTACATCAACTGACATGATCCTTGAACAGAATTATATCATTCATGCCAGGGTATATTCTCATCAAATATGACTGGAAAACGTGGGTTTTGCTTTGATATGTTGAGCTGAATCTTCTATCGGTTAGAATTCACCAAAGTAGATCAGAATGCTTCTGAATATCATGTTACAAGTCCGTCGGGTGTGTGAAATTTTTCTCTCGAAGATTGTTCAATCCTTAATGTCCCTCTTCCCTTATATAAAGATTTTCACACAAGACTCGAATATCTCTTACCTGAAATAATAACGTTATGCACGGTAAGAATCACAAAATACATGGTTGTTATGGTCCATAGTTGAATTAATGAAAGATTTTCTCATATAATCTTTCCTTCTTTTAAGTATTTAACCAATCCACATTGTCCAAGATGATAAGTAAATATTTTTGAATGTGGTGTTTTAAAGTAGGTAAGAGTTGCACCTTATTTAAGTTTTAGAAACTGCAAGGAAATTGCAGCTAGAATTTTACAACCACGTAGTACCTAGTCAGTTCTAAGCGACTGGTTTAGCTGTCTATGGATTTTGCCTTTGCACATATTTTTGGAACATGTTTGGACATTAAAAATAATGTTAATATAAGCAAGTCAATAAATAAAAGATAAGTAAAAATATACCATAAATTTTACTTACAATTAATAAATTTAAAATTTTCTTTATAACTTTTTTACTTCTAAATGTAAGATATAACGTGTACTAATAGAAGAAACCCCAACAAACGTGTATTAGGCTCCACTTGGAATTGATTTTAGGGCTCAATTTTCAATTATTGTAGGATCAGAAGTTGTTTAGGTGCTTGATAAATTTTAAGAAGTTGATTATAAAAGAATCTATACATGCTTCGAGAACTTGCAAAAGTGTAGCTTTTCAAATTATGTTTTTAGCTTATTATATCATTTAATAATTAAAATAAAAAATTTAACTCTAATTAATTAAATTAATTCATTCTATAAATCTATCGATTGAATCCGGTGCATTCAAGGTAATTTAAATTTATTTGTATATTATTTTTGAGTAATTGACTCTACTTTTATTTAGTAATTTATAGATTGAGATTTAATGTATATTATTTTTATTATTTTAAAAGAAATACAGTGAATGCATTGTTTTAAAATACATTCGATAATATTGTATCGTTATAAAAGCATAGAACTATTAACGATGGTGATAACCAATTTCCTTAGTAATTATATACCGATGCAGCAATAAATCAATTTTATTTATCAAACTCTATAATGACGATATTGAAAGGTACAACAATTCTAAAACGAAGTTTACCAGACACATGAATGATTCTTTCTTTTGCCGATTCTTTATTCAACACAATAAAAACTTAATTATCTTAAATGCACAACAACATGAAACAAATCCTTAGAATGTCAAATTCCTTGGACTAAAAATCTCTATGGTTTAAACTCGCAGTGTGGAAAACGTGTTACGGTACTAATGACTTTTAAAGGACTTAAATGTTATTTTCGAGTGTTGGGACAACTTTTGGTACCACATTGAAATATAATTTTAGAATATGCCAAGCAGCCACTAATGCACATAAGTGAACTGCGTGGCCTACACAGAGATATCTGCCTTTGTAAAGAGCTATAGCTATTAGCATTTGTTTCTTCTTTTTGCTTCTTTTTATAGTTAATAATAAGTAATTATCTAAAATGCTTATAATTTACATGATAAGATGGCAATTTTTATATCCTCGTGGACATACATGTAAACCTAACCCAAAAAGTGCCAAGAATTGTTCAATAATTTAGAGGAAATATCTGATCTTACTCATGATTGTGAGATTAGATTGAATGTGAAAATGGAAATTTCTTCAATCATTTTCTAACCTAATGAAGGGAGCGACGGCTTGGTTTCATCAATCAACCTACAAAGATTTATGATCAATTTGGCAATGTCGGTATAGGTCGATTACATGCATGAATAAGCTAGTTAAGAGTTAGTCGATTAGACTACTTGAAGTCACTCGTATCTTAAAGATGAGCTAAGCTACATGGAGTTTGGCAAATACTAGAAATAGTTAATCGGGACATCTTCCCATTGCATTTTGTAAAAATCACTATGAGTTCAAATTAGTGAAATATGATTGAGAAATAAAATTTGAGAAACAAATATTATATTATCTGGCATCTTTACCACTGTCGAATAATTCTTGTCCACGACAAAACTTGTTCTAGCTTATGAGGGATCGTTCCTTCCATAAGCATTTCCTCATTCGTACACTAGATAATTAAACAATATGTATGTTAAGCGTTACAACGTTGTCGAGCATATTTTGAATAGCTATAATAAAATATTTCCGCTGTAACAAAAATTAAAGTATATGTTAACAATTGTCGCCGATAATCTCTAGTTGATTTATAGGAAATAAAATTTTAAAATAATTTTTTTTATTTATTTATTTTAAATTTTAAAAACTAAAATCCCATTTACTAGCCAAAAGCATTACTTATGTCCTATTATACCCGTCGGTTAATATTTTATTATCCTCGTTTTTCATTTTTTTTTCCTCCCATTTCTTAAAAACTATTATTTAAATGCTTACATTAATTTTAGCTAAAACAAATATTATTAAATTTATATAATCATGTTTGAATATAACTATATTTTCTTTGATCTTCATTTTTTGTAGTCATAAAGTTATAGGGAAGCAACCGAGAAATCGGGGCTACAGAGGACTTTCTCAATCCCCCGCTCGGCCCGAGATTGGAAATAATGGAGATCAAACAAGCTCAAAATATTTTGACAAAAAATATCATCAAGGACGAGATGTTATAATTACTAAAAGGCCGGAGACAAGAATTCAACGAAAATACGCTCGGTAATATATTTATTACAAGTGAAATGTCACTTGTACATTATTTCTTGACATGATGGTTGACATTGTGTGTATTGGCAAGTGTTGATTGAATGGAAAAAATTGTCAAAAATTATAAACTGTTCGATGATACGTTACCTGGTATAATGTGAAAAATGATGTAGGACATAATGTACATGTAGTATGATCGTAACTAAAATGAGTACATCTGAAATTTCCATGAAGCTCAAGAAATTTAGCCTTTTAATTATTATTAGTTTTTGCCCCGTACAATGTACGGGTTGTATTATTTTTGAGTTAATATTAGTGTCTTGAATGTTAAAATTAGATGAGAAATTTTTTACAAAATTTCCACACACATTTGTATAAAAGAAATAAATTAACAAATAGAAAGACTAAATTTGTCTGATTTAATTCAGTAACACATAATATATTCAAAGACCATTTTAATTTCTAGGCGTACTTCTAATCAACAATTGTGGGAATTTTATTTTTTTCCACACCCCAGAATTTTCTCTTCTCATGTCTGTGGTATGTGGACCTTTTTTTTTCTTTTTTGCCGATATTCAAAGTCAACAATTGTGGAAATTTTGTTTTTTTCCGCACTCCAAAATGGAGAGCGGACACTAAGTGCCTGGTGTTCGCACACCGCGGACACCATCCGCACACTGCGAAAACTAGTGTCCACGCTATGTGGACCCCTTTTTTTGAGACATTCAAAGTCAACAATTGTGGAAATTTTATTTTATTTTTTTCCACTCC
>CAIGRK010197600.1:0-14951 GCA_903798315.1 Fraxinus greggii | reverse complement strand
CCCACTATCTCTCTCTCTCTCTCTCTCTCTCAAAAGAAGTCTCTGTATTATATAGAGACAAGAAGAAGTTTAGGCCAAAAATTCTTGATCCTCTTTCCTTCTTTATTTTTCTTTTTCACCCACCCACACACTCATATATTAGGAATTTACCGAGATGCTATACATAATAATGGGGAAACTATGTGATATAGTTCACGGTCTGAAGCCAACAATAATGATGGTGGGTTTACAAATAACATTAACTGGAGTTAATATTTTCTACAAACTGGCAGCCAACTGTGGCATGAGCTTGAAGGTCTTGGTGGCTTACCGCTTCATGTTTGCATCACTCACTGTTGTTCCTCTCGCTCTGACCCTCGAAAGGTACAAATAAATTCAAAAGCTGCATGGGAAATTATAATCTATAAATTACTTATTACAGGTGACTTTTCAGTTCTCAAAAGTTTTGAGAAGCTTCATAAGTTTGGTCAGTAACAGTGAAAAGGTTTTTACTTTTGTGATTTGAGCTCGCGGAAAAGTTGCGTGTAAATCTTTACAGCTGCTTTATATATCTGGTTCTGTTAACTTTTGCAGGCATAAAAGGCCAAAATTGACATGGAGGACTCTCTTCCAAGCATTTCTTATTGCTTTATTTGGGTGAGTTATTTAATTTTGCGGGCTGGGTTACTATTTTTTTATCATTCCTTTTAGTCAGAAAGTATGAATGAATTTAATTTTGTGCTATCATGCTAAATTGGATTGTAACCATCTACACGGAATTCCCATTTTCCAGAGGAAGCCAAACCAAATTTGGCTTCTATCTCTAGCCAAAACCCTAGAAATAAAATAGTAATAGAAAAAGTGTAAGCCCATGTTCGATTTAGCTTTAAAAACGGATTTTAAAATTAATTTTAATAAATTTCGATAAAATGTGTGGTTAAAAAATTGATAAAAATTATAAAATGTATAATTGAAAATGGGTTGAAGGAAAAATGATTTCCAGAAAAAATGGAGTCTAAAGAAGATCTGTTTATCGTTGTACTACAAATTTACTTATCTTGACTTATTTAGTGAAATAATATATACATTTACACCATTTTGTTAATTTTTTTTCCCTTATTTCTCATTGTCTTTCAGTCGCTTCTCAAATGTCTTCCCCGTGCTATTAATTTTCTTTTTAATTTCATTAATCTTCAATTGAATTACAGGGGATCAGTGGCCCAAAATCTATATGCAGAGAGCTTAGCATTAACCTCAGCCACATTTGTTGCATCTATATGCAATCTCGTTCCTGCCATAACTTTCGTCCTTGCGAAAATATTTGGGTACAGTCCTAAAGAAGTAATATATGGTGGGGATTAAAATTATATTTTTAGTAGATTGTAATAGAAATTTTTGAAATTTGTGGTTGAAAAGTTGTGAGACCCATGAAAGATGTGGTTAATATTAATTGTTTGACTTTGACTTAAATGTTTTGTATGCTTTACAATGTTTTTCGTTTTTTATAAAATGAAACTAAAATAATTTGGGTATGGGTGTAATTAGGTTGGAGAAATTGGGGTTAAACTCAAAGGCCGGCAAAGCAAAGGTATTGGGAACATTGTTGGGCATAGGAGGGGCAATGCTTCTAACGTTTTACAAGGGATGCAGAATTGATATCTGGTCAACCCATTTTGACCTTATGAAAAATACTAACAAACACCCTGTTGGACACGTGGCAGCATCTCATGAAATGTCCATCAGTAAATTCTTGGGTCCTTTGTTGGCATTTGCTAGTTGTGTCTCTGCTGCATTTTCCTTAATTGTTCAGGTGAACTTTACAAAATAATAATAATAAATTTTGTTTATATCATGAAAGTTGGTAAAATTTTGTAGTGATAACAAACAGGCCAAAATGAGTGAGGGATATCCTTGTCATTATTCTAGCAGTGCTCTCATATCAGTAATGGGGACAATTCAAGCTTTTATATATGCTCTTTCGATGGAAAGAAATTGGAACCAATGGAAGTTGGGATGGAATATCAAACTTCTCGCGGTAGCTTATATGGTATGTATTTACGCATCAATAAACTCGAACAACCGTGGTCTAATATTACACGCTATCGTGTAATATGCGTGTGTGTGACGTCCGCGAAGTCTTGAAAATCTCTTGAATTTGTGTTTTTAATCTTTTTAATTACCTGTGCGTGTAGGGAATTGTGGGTTCAGGACTATTGCTGGTATGTCTCATGTGCTGCGTTCGGATGAGAGGACCGTTCTTTGTGTCTGTTTTTAGCCCTCTGTTGCTTGTACTCGTCGCGCTTGCTGGATCTTTACTCCTCGACGAGAAATTACACCTGGGGAGGTACATATTTGTGGAATCTCAATTTCACCATTTCCAAATAACAAAATCTTATGATGAAGTTTAAATAAAATTCTAGATATTCTTTTCAGTGTGATAGGAGCTGCGATAATAGTGTTAGGGTTGTATGCAGTACTGTGGGGGAAAAGCAAAGAAATCAAAAGAATTTCTCAACTGATACCGACAAAGAACTTTAAAGAGGGAGATCAACCGGACAATATTGCATCAGAAAGCGTCAAGAATGTACGCATGGATCATAGTAGCAACATAATGGCTATTGCTCCAAATTTTCTTCCAGAGTCAGAAATAGAAATATTCGATGATGAAGAAGCGGATCAAGAGGTCAATGTTCCCCGTCCAAATATATGAAACATAAATCTGAAAACCCTTTGTTAAATATACCAATAGACACTATACTCGGAACCTTTTGACGTGCATGCGCGGGTCTTGAATATATGATATATGCAACATTATCCAAATGATCAAGTTTAATACGATATTGTGCACGTATGAATTTAGGATCGGACTAAAAAATCTTTTAAGTCGGATTAATTAAAAACCTGAATGTGTTGGGTCCGTATGCTTTTTATCTAAGAAGTACTCCTTTAAAACGAGTAATATTTATATATGGACTCTAGATAAACAACATTACTCTATACTATTATATTGTAGTTCTGCGAATGGGCTTAGCCCAATATAATGCAGAGCCCAAGTCATAAGCGCACGCACTCTCTAAATGAAAACACGAGAATGCAACCAAGGTATCCAAGGGCTTGTTACATGTTATAACTGTGGAAAAATGTAAGGGAAAAAATAAAGGGGGAAAGCATGTCTAAATTGAGAGCAATAAATAAGAAATGTTATAACTGTGGGAAAACGATGTCAGAATTCATAGATAACCATAATTTTATCAAAAGTCAATAGATCCATGATCGCATTGTAAGTATTTTGAATTAATCAAAAAGGAATTAGAGGGTGTTTGGTAGGGATTAAAATTTCATTTTTAGTGGATTGTAATAGAATTTTTTAAAATGTGTGGTTGAAAAGATGTGGGACCCATGAAAGATGTGATTAATATTGATTGTTTGACTTTGACTTGAATTAAAATCAGATTTTAATCCGATCCAAACAGACCCTAAGATGTTGAAAATGCGCACATGGATAGAAACGGGGGCTGGGTGCACAAAGATTTTATAATTATCAGGTAGGATCTAGTGCTTTTTACTATTTGAGCTAGAAATACGTGGTGTCTCTAGGTGTTGACATAAATCTCATAAATAATCCTAAAATTAGCTAGACAAAGTCTCAAAGATTTCCTTCGGGGATGCGAGACAAAGTTCAGAAATTTTATTCTTTACAACTCTAAGATTTATTAGTCTTAACTTCTTTAACAACTTAAATTAACTGCATGCTTAAATCAATTAAAATTACAATATTCATATTACGAAAAAGAACAAGAAAATCTTTCAAAAAGTAAAGATATCATCTTTTCGAAATTAAATATAACTAGTAAAAATTAAAAATTCTTCAAATTTGACTAATTACACAAATGAAACACCTTTCTTCCTTGGGATCCTCCGCAATCCATGTGAATCAAACTTCATCGGCAATCCTTTAATCTGAAAATTTGTCAACATGGATCCTACAATGCCGTGTTACATGTTGACAAATTTTTAGAAAAAACACGGGAATGCAATCCTACAATGCCGTGTTAATCAATAAGTAATAAAACTACAAAAATTATTCAGCATTCATGATTAATCTATCATGCATCAAAGTTTGTATTGTATCTTTCTTAATTTTCTCCAGATAATGTCTTCCATTTTGTCTTCTTCAATCATTGAATCAAAAGCATAAAAACGGTGAAGAAAATTGCAAAAGGAACACAAATAAATCAATTCAAAAGCCTAATGGACTGATTTGTTGAACTCACATTTCCAATAGAAATGGAGAACGAAAGAATCCAGAGAACTATGACCAGTGGTGGATGGTAAATGATCGGGCACCAATTGGAATCAGGTTTGCAAGATTCTTGAGAAGAAAGAAGAGGGGTGGATAGGGTTTTCAGCTAGTTGAAATTGGGAACGAGAGAGAACTGCTGCATCCAGTAGGTGATTCTCTTTCCAAGAAAAGAATTTTTGAGTGGCCCCACCCATGTCCAAGTGTGCCCTGACATATATACAAAGCCATAGAGTTTAATATTTCACGTAAATGAATAGAGGCAAATTTATGGTTCTGAAAAATCCCTTGAGATTGTAGAGACCAGCTATGGCCATATATAAAAATCTTTCGGTTCATAACTTCCAAAATCTTACTACACGTCACAAGAATACATATAGGGCGTGTTCGGGAGATATTAAAATCAGATTAAAATTGAAAAACTAGTCGATATTGTTGACTTTTATGAGATGAGAAGAATCCACAACGGCAATATTTTCAATTTTAATTGGCTTTTAATCTGTACCGAACAGAGCCATATACGTATCATGAACAAAAAGAGTAAATAATTAATACCACTTGTCTTGATTTCTTGAAACAAGAAGGATAAAATGGTATAGAAACATTTCTCCTTCACACCCTTGCTACTTCCCTTAACTTAATTAAAAAGTGATTTTTGAGAGAAAACCGAAGGAAAATTCGTTTTTCATGTAAAATGGAGAAAAATGTGTTATTTATGTGACTTGTATATATCGCCACGAATGCCCATTAATAAGAAACGCGTACTCTCCAATTAACGTGGCATAATTGTGCCTTAATTTTGAAAATGTGGAGTTTTTAATTCCAAAAATGTTTTAATAAAAATATTTTATGAAAGCAGGCAATTGCTTATGTAAAATACCATGCAGATGACCATTATAGTAACCCATTTATTCATTAAAATTTTACACTCAACTTGATTTAAACTTAATGTCTTAGTTCTTTAACATTTTAAATAACTTATATCTTGAATTTTCATTATCTTAAATGGACCGAACCTTCAAGGCTCATCTCCTGAATAGACCACATCAATCAAATTAAGATTATGCACGCAACAGCTATTTTTTCCATCACCGTCGCTGTGCGCAGCGGCCATATGAGTCTCACCTCAAAAGTGGCCTATGAGATGAGAACGGGGAAGAGAGATGGGGATGTGAAATTTTTTTGGTTTTGTAGGGAGTGGTCGGTAAATTTTATAATATCATTAGTAATTTAATTACAATTCTGCTATGCTAACATCCTTTTTGACAGCCATCTCACAATAAGGGCTATGATTTTTTTGGCTTTTTTTTATTCATATGGGTTCCATTCTCACATGGGTATAGGTCAATAAGGGTGTCAATTTTTTCTAACAAAGAAATTTAAATATGTTCCAATACTGCAACTTGTAAAACATTTCTTCATAAAATAATTAATTATTTAAAGTTTTGGGGTGAAAGGAATAAATGATGAATTTGGAGTGGGTGATTTATGAGGGTTTTGGAAGAAATTAAATAAAATAATAAAATTTTTGGAAAGAAAATAAAGTGGGGTGTGGTGGAAAATAAAGTTTTAAAGGTTTGAGATTGTGGATGATACATAAAAAAATTTGGGTATATTTATAAAATAATAAAAAGTTTGAATACTAAAATTACAATTATTACTTTTTAATTTGGCATTTTTACTGTTTTTAATGACAAATTTGACGATAAGAAATTTTTCGTCCAAAATATTTCAAATATGGAATATTCTGTAATTTTCAGTATGGAGATTTATTAATCAAAATTCGAATTGAATCTTTTGTCTCAAATTCTATTTTCAGCGAGGAAAAGGCCAAAAAAAAAAATGAGGACTGCATTCTGTACTAAAAAAATTATTTTAAAAAGGACAGAAAATAATCAAATTTGAAAACGTCGAAATTGGATATTGGGTAGTTGCTTCCTTCCCATGTTTTTGGTCAATTGACGTAAAACATCCCCAGTAACGAAACACCGATAAAGTATTGAGAGACTCGTTTCTTTTATTGTATTTTTATTTTAATTCCAACACTCTCTCTCTCCTTCCCAACACTCTCTCTGGTTCTTTAAACTAGATTTAATCCAAACTTTAGTCCCGATGAGATTTTCCTCCACTCTCTTCAAGTATGTGAAATAGAAGGTGATTTGCGTGTGTATTTTTATACCTGTATCTGAGGGGTGACCCATATTTTCTTCTCTCGATCTGCTTGTGAAGTTCTCCGAAAGTTTTGGTCTGGATACGCATACATGGTGTGGTGGACATGGATTTCGAGATTTTCTTCTTCTGAGGTATGGATCTCTGATCTCATTTTTTTGGTCATTTTCAAATTTGTTCTTGATTCATTAAATGCTTACAAGGCTTAGGTTGAAGTGTCATTCGTATTTTTTATTATCTTTCACTTCATTTACTTGAACTTTTGTCTTATTTTTCGGCGAAAACGAGTTATAAATATCGTGGATTAAGTTGGGGTTGTTCCATGGCGTTTAATTTCTGAGATTTTTTCCTTTTCTTTTTTATGCTTTTTTATTTTTATTTTGTTTTGGTGGTTAATGGAGAGAGACTCGTAAAATATAGAGGATTTACATATTTCTGAGCTTAAGTATGTATTTTTTGAAGAGAAATTTATGCGATTTTTGGTTTTTGCGTCCCTTTTAGCAGGTTAGCTGCTGCTTTTCTTTGGGGTACCACTGAAGATATGTTTTCGCATTATTGTTATTTTGCTTAATTTCTTTTACTTTAGAGTCTGCTTGAACACCTTAAAATTTTAGGTTTGCATTTGAAGCTCGAAATAGCGTGCTAACGATTTTTTAATTTAACTTATACTTGGGCATTTCGTAAGCCATCTTGCAAATCATCCCATAGCTCCCTGTGCAGTTGACTTTTTTTGCATTTTGGAATTGTATGAAGTATTTTTCACCTGAACACAATAGTTTAGTTTAGACAACAATACCTCAAAGACTAATGTCCGCACGAAGTGCAAATGCTGAAGTCTTGCAGATAAAGTAGACCTTGATTAGCTAGTTTATTCTTTAATTTTTCTTCATCTTTCTGAAATTATGAAAACTAAATTTACTAGGAGCCTAGTAAAGTTGCGTCTAATGCATGGTTTTGTGATAGACTCGCATATGACTTTTCTACGCCTTATTTTTCTTTTCATTCTCCTCTTTTTCTCTGTACATATCTTTTCTTCTTCCCCCTTTCCTCATTTCTTCTCGAATATTTATTTTAATATCTGAAATTTACTTTTGCTCATTTGCAGTCAAATCACATGTTGTGAAGCAATAAAATATTGGGGAAAAGGTTTATACAATACAAAAGATTTGGGAGGCTTCCGCCCTTTATTTTCTACTTAGAATTTTGGGGATTAATGTCGTTCCACAGTATAGCTCGCGATATAAGATCCACTTTTGGGAGTTTATCCCAGCGGAGTTTTGATGTAAGGCTGATTGGTCATCACAGGGGAAAATCACATGGCTCATTCCAAGACTTGAATGATCAACCTTTGGTAATTCAGAATAGTCGCTGGGCTAATCTTCCACCAGAATTACTTTTTGATGTGATTAGAAGATTGGAAGAGAGTGAGAGCACATGGCCTGCTCGAAAACACGTGGTTGCATGTGCTACTGTTTGCCGATCATGGAGGATTATGTGTAAGGAAATTGTCAAAAGTCCAGAGCTATGCGGGAAGCTTACTTTTCCCATTTCTTTAAAGCAGGTTATTTCCCACCCTCTATCATGGTTTCATCCCTATCATGATCATTCCCTCACAACTAATGTTGTTTGCTACTCATTTTTCTTGCTTGATTACGTATGCATTGACATCACGGATAACACATTTAATACTTGTACAATGATAAATTGTGAATCTAGCTTTTTTCTCTTTACAGCCTGGACCTCGTGATGGAACTATTCAATGCTTCATTAAGAGGGACAAATCTAATTTAACGTATCATCTTTACCTTTGTCTTAGTCCTGGTAAGTATAACATAGACTCCGAGAGCTCTTTACATATTTTATGGGCTTAACTTTTGTTCTTTCATAGTTATGTTGTTCTCTATTCTTTCTCCGCAAAAGTGATCTATTTAGCATGAACAGTTATTTTTTAAATAATTTTTCCACTGTAGTATTGCAAGTGTTAAAGATAATATCTATACTATATAAATGTGGCATTATTTAACGTTTAAGCTTTTAGATCGAATGGTTTAATACATAGTTGTTAGACTCGACCCGGACATAGACCCGTACAATGCAGCGGGTCAATGGGTTAGTGGTTCAACTGGCGACACGATGGCTCAACCGGCGGGTCATTGCATAAAAACCTAAAAAATATATATAAAGTATAAATTTTTTTTTTAGGGGCAAAATTAAAATTTTTAATTTATTTCTCATTAATTATTTAGGTCTATAAAATAATGTAAAAGATTGAATCAAAGTTTTTTAGAAGAATATTTTTATAAAAGTTATAAATGGTTCATTAGATAGATATAAGTTATTGCATACAAGTACTACTAACNTACAATGCAGCGGGTCAATGGGTTAGTGGTTCAACTGGCGACACGATGGCTCAACCGGCGGGTCATTGCATAAAAACCTAAAAAATATATATAAAGTATAAATTTTTTTTTTAGGGGCAAAATTAAAATTTTTAATTTATTTCTCATTAATTATTTAGGTCTATAAAATAATGTAAAAGATTGAATCAAAGTTTTTTAGAAGAATATTTTTATAAAAGTTATAAATGATTCATTAGATAGATATAAGTTATTGCATACAAGTACTACTAACGTACTTTAGTTCAAGTGGTGAGGAATTCATTATTTTTTCTTAGAGGTCCAAGATTCAATTCCCTTGGACCCAAAAATTTTGTAAGAGACCGGGCCGGTTAACTCGGTCAAAGTCGACCCGTTAACTCGGTCAAAACCCGATTTAGACCGAGTCAAGCACATTTCTATAATATTTAAATGATATAAAAATGGCACTATCAACA
This sequence comes from Fraxinus greggii, assembly GCA_903798315.1. Classification (NCBI taxonomy): domain Eukaryota; kingdom Viridiplantae; phylum Streptophyta; class Magnoliopsida; order Lamiales; family Oleaceae; genus Fraxinus; species Fraxinus greggii. The sequence continues at coordinate 5,670 of CAIGRK010197600.1, read as the reverse complement.
ACTTAAGTTTTTAGATAAAGTGGTTTAATATAATTTTTCCTTGCTTTCTTGGTTATAGATGGTAGCTGGATTTGTTTATGTTCCAAATGGCAAAGAATAAGTTGTTCAGCATTTGATTTAGCAATGATTTCGATTATATGCTCTATTTATTGTCATGGAAATTTCTGTTCTTGCCATATTGCATTTGTAACTTTCTTTTCTTTTTAATAAAGTTAACTAAATTAACCTGTCTTCCAAAGAAATAGAGTACCTGAGGACGTAGTGTGGTTTCGCTGTTAGAAGGTTAAAAGGAATGTTGAAATAAATGCTCAGGCATCAATATTTCAAATATTATTTACCATTTTGAAGTATTAGTTCTCTGTTTTGTACGCATAATAGGTCAAATTTTGTCATCGTTTCTGTCAAGCAATTGGATATTTGATTCCAAACAGTTGTGAAGAATGGTGCATAGAATTATACAGATGCATAGAAGTCTTATTTGTTTTTCCTTTCATGAAACGGAACTGTTTAATCTTTGCACTTGAAATCCCTGTGTTCCTTGGTGTTTGTACTCTTCTTATGCAAGTTGCAATTTATTGTGTCAGCTTTGCTAGTTGAAAATGGCAAGTTCCTTCTCTCTGCAAAAAGAACCCGTCGAACTTCTTGTACAGAGTATGTTATCTCCACGGATGCAGATAACATTTCTAGATCGAGCAGCATGTATATTGGGAAACTAAGGTAGAATCAAATGAAATTTTGTTTCATCTTTATGCATCTTAAAAATGTGTGTGCTTCCTTTCTCAGATTACCTAATAATTTCTTGAGAACCAAATATATTTGTCAATGGGAGGTTTACACAAATCACCATTCTTTCTAGAAAGTTTTAACGAAAGGCTTTATTTTACTTGGGAAACTATGTGTTATTCCACAACTTGGAATTTTAATCTCTTAACTTGAGAAAATATCCAACTTTACTTTTTTTTTTTTTTCTTTTCTTTTTTTTTTTTTTTGGTCAAACCGCATCAAAGATGGAATATTAATTAAAACTAAAATAACAAGAAAACTTATAGGTGACTACTAATGGATACAAGTATATGTATTACACTAATGATCATAGCATGCATTTGATTTTTAAATAGAGATAAGAAGAAACAAAACCCATAATCTCAGATCCAGGTTAGTGATTTATAGAAATTGTTCAAAGTCAAAATAATAAATTTACCAAAGGATAAAGCAGTTTGAAGAGGGCCTACGTGGCCCTGTTCAAACAGGGGGGGAAAGCATTAATTTAACACAGACAACTGTTTGCATTCATCCATGGAGACTATGATCATAACACAACTCACCTGATTGACAGGAAATTCCACAATGTGGTTGGCTGAAGGCCTTAAGATAATTTCAGTAACTGAATCAGCCGTTCCAAAATCACCATCTTTGCTTAACCCTCCATACTGTGTTGGAACTTGCTCAGCAGCTATGTATCTATTGTACATGCCAATGAGTAGAAAAGTAAATATCAAAATATATAAATGCGGGATTCGCGTATTCTTTACTGGTAAATTTAACTTAGCACTGACTTGAAAAGGGTTTCTGTAGATCTTGAAGGTCCAGCAACAACAAACTTGCTTTTGGTCCTCTGAGTTAGAAAAGGACTGATCATTTTGTTCAAAGCTAGATACCACCATGGTACATTGATGAACACCTAAAATCATGCGAGGTAAATACCAAATACTTAAATTCAAACTAAATTAAAATCAAAACAAACAAATAATTTACCTGTTTGGCAACAAATTCAGGATAATTGTCTTGAAACAACTGAAGGGCTTGTTTTGTGGCCTGCCTGAGCTCCCATTTATTAGGCCCAGGCGAGTTCTTAAGATCGTTAACCTGGATGATCGTGGATATGCCACTGGAGCTGAAATCCAATTTCCTGATGCTCTTTTCTAGGAACTGAATTCTCCATCTCAAGAATTTTTGCCTCTTTTGTTCGTCAGAAAATGTTCTCTGATAAAGCTCTTTGTTCTGAAATTCTCCGTAGACGTTGTAGCATACAGGATTGCCTTCTTTACTACAACCATGCATGAAAACTACTCTCTCCAAGTCAGTCCCAAAGTCTTCTTCAAGAAGCTGATCAATCCTGAATTCTTTTCTCCATCGTAGAGTGTTCTTGATCATGGAAAATGCATCCTTGACCTTGAAGTCTCGGGCGCGCAAAAACTTCAAGAGAATTACATCACTTTTTTCATCTTCCAGAAGCTTTACACCCCAGATGTATAATTCATCAACCTGCTTTAATGAAGATTGAGGCGCGTTTGCATTGCATAAATTCACTGCATCCTGTGGCTTTTCTTCTGAAGGAATTGTAGCTGAAACTGCAACAATGGTTTCTTCAATGGCTTCCACAGTTTTTGCTCCATCATCATCCACAACAGTTTTTTCATTTTTCTCGATTAAATCCTCTGGATTTGAGTCTTTTTCTATTTCCTCTTTTGAATCTTTCTCAACTTCAGGCTCGACATTTATAGGCTTTTTATCCTCCTCCACCATGACCGGATTTGTATCTTCTTTTGGAGATGAAGAAATGCCAAATTCATGCCTGTTGAGTGCTTCTCGAACAAGCTGTTTTAGCTCTGCTAATGCTTTCTTTTCATTTTCTGAAAGTTCAGACGAAGCATTAGTTATCTCTTCCTCGACAGCATCAGCTTGAGGACGTTTCTCTTCATTATATACAATCGTCAATGTCTCCAAATTCACACTCTCATCACATGTGGTTGAATTTAGTGGCATTTCGGGTTCGGGAACTAAAAGGGTCTCTTCCATTGCAGGTTTTTCGGGTTCTGGAACATCGGTGACAACAACCTCTGATTCAACACATTTTGATTGTACCTGAGCTGTCTTTTTTACTTCCTCAGCCATAATTTTTCTAGATCTTATACTAAATATCTCTGTTTTGTATGTGTATGTGTTTGGGTAGAAGAACGGAAGGGGTTTTATAAACTTATAATAGGATGATTGGTGGTGGGGTGTGGTGTGGTGTGATGTGGTGAGGGGGATGAGAGGACCAGTCTGTAAAGGAAACTCAAACTGTACAGGTTTGATTCAGATTCTTCTTTCCTCTCCTTTCTCTCTTTTTCCTCATATTAGGGACCCATAACTATCTGTTGCAATATACCGTGTTCAACATAGATGGCCTACATAATCCCATGTATATTAAGGTGTAATTTTCCTTTCTGCTTTTTCTTTTCTTATTGTCGGCCTCCATCCTAGCAAACAAAGATGGTAACGATAAACTTTAAACTTTCTCGTGCGGAGTTATATGGATTGTGTTGGTAGGATTAAAAGTCTCGCCTGACATCCAAGCCCGTGGAATATAAGTGAAGCGAATACATTATTGAATGAAGGAGATGGTGAGAAAAGTACCGTAGAAGTTTTCCAAATGTTCTTATGAATAGTCCTTTCAAAGTTTTTCATCCCGTCACTTGATCTCATTCGATGATATGGCTAACGAAATTGTTAAATTTACAAACTTAAATCCTGATTTCTGATGGAAGGCAGCGGTAAAAGAACAGTAACTGTTGAGGAACGAGTACAAAAGCATAATCATTATTTGGAGAATTTTAAATCTCAGTGACTAATAGGAAACCACTTTAAAACAATCGAAAAAATTTGAAGTTCTCTCAGAGTTGGAAAACAATGTTGAAAGTAGCTTGGACATCAAGATTTTTCACCAATTGAAAGTGTGTTGACATAATAGTGTGTCAGGTGTTTTATTCTTGTGCATTTCTATAGTTCTATTTATGCTAGACATCAATGTGTTGTTTAGTTTTAGGTAGATTAGTGTACACCAAAATGATTCATCATTATTTTTCTCTGTTCTTTTGTTAAATTTAAATTTATAGGGGCCTACATACTTTTTGGTTGGATTGTTGATTGTACAGTGACCTAAAGTTTATGTTTTAGATTATTTTTGGGCCCCAAAGTTAATACCATAACGCTAGTGGATGAAGCATGGCAGACAAAATAAATCAAAAGGAGTAAAAAACAGGAACACGTAAAATGGTCCCATATGTGTCTTTAAACATAAGCGACTATGAACGAAAATTCTAAATGGGGTTGGAAGAGAGTGTTGGAAAATAATATATTAAAGCAATATATTTAACTTAAATAGAATTATAACAAAAAATCATAGGTTTCAAGTCTACTCAATTTCATATTGTATTTGAATTGGTTCGATTCCATAATCATTTTTGATTATAAATTCATTCATGGCTGCGTTAAATAAAAAATTAGCTAAAGGCCATTTGTCATGGCTTTTGAAAAGCCAAAATGAGCTTTTGAAATCTAAAAGCTGCTTTTGGACCCGTTTGACTAATTTTATGAAAATACTTTTAGTAGTTAGAAGAGTTTTTAGAGAAAGTTGGTCCAATGTGACGTCTTCTAAAAGCATTTCTGGAATAAGAAGTGCTTTTAAAAATTAATTTCCAAACAAAAATTAAGGTAGCTTCCTCCAAAAACTCTTATATTGAAAGAAAACGGGCCCTAAAAATTTGAAACCTCCCTTACTTATCCTAATACCATATAAGGAGGTGTTCTCCTCATTATTCTTCACACAAAAAAAAAATTAAAATTAAAAAAAAATTGCGAATTCTTTCTTCACTCTGAGTTTCTCTCTTCTATTTGTTTCAAGAGTTTAGTTTTTAGTAATTTAGATAGTTTAGTTCTTTGTTCTACCTTAGTGATTGAATTGTGAGCATTCTTAGTTTGTCTAAAGTAATAACGATGTGCAAGTCATCTATTTTTAACTTTTGTATCTTGAAAGACAGACGTCATCAGTCATCTTGCACCATAATGAAGGGTGAATCTATTTTAAAAAAAAAACTATGTGCAACACAGCCGCAACTACCTCAACAATTACTTCCTCTAATTTTATTGTTACTCTGTTTATTCTAATGTCTCCTTCCATTATTTTATTTATACAATTCCAGCAGTATTTCTAATTTTCTTTTTGTATCTTTCCTAACATCTTAAAATAGATTTGACTCAAACGACGAAAGAGGTGCTAAATTTTAAAGAAATATTATTGTGAAAATAATATTCTCCTCGAAATTTATAAAATCTTGGAAATTGAAAGTTATGATACTGAGAAGTTTTATTTAGAAGGCCGGGTTTTAAGTGGGACCATTTGTGACCCTTCCAACCACCTGGGAACTGAATATTTTCTAAGGAGGCTGGACTTGCTGAGGTTAGGTTTAGACCATTCTAGCCTTCTATAAAAATTATATGTAGAGTGATATTCGATTATCGAGAAAAAATGGCTTGTTTGAAAATAAGCATATTTTTTAAAAAAAAAGTATATTTTCGGTATTGAAAAAATAGAATAATTTTCAGACGGTTTTAAAAAACAACATAATTTCAAGTGAAAAATTAGCATATTTTCGTAATTGTGAAAATAACATAGTTTTAAAGTTATTTGAAAAATAGCATAATTTTGAAATTAACGCAACTTACTTGATATTTCAAAAATGGTAATTGAATCAACTAACATGGATATGACTCGGACTATGGCCATTGAAAATCAAGCTATGAGATCTATTGTTGCTCAGGAGCCAAGTTCTGTTGTGGCTCAAGCCGTGGCTAAATTGCCAAGTCATGTTGTGGGCCAAACGGTGGCGGGCCATACCGTAACTGTTC